>JBBPNP010000471.1:0-16067 GCA_038090955.1 Xerocomellus intermedius
GTTGTTATTTTGCTATGGCTGCCATTTCATCAAATCCTAACCGAATCCCTTGATTCTTGCACCCATAGAAAGCCAGGAGTAAGCCCTTCATTTCATACACTCATATGTTAGGGCCCAGGTTAGATGCAGTTAGGGGTTATCGACTTTAGTGAAAAACATGCAAACATTGGGACAGTTGTTTGAGCCACTGTAGCCTTATCATGTATCTCTCTTATCATAGAGATAAGCTCCTTCTTATGGTAGTTTACCATATACGTACTTGGTCTGTGCACACACAGCTGTACTATATAAAGGGTGGCTTAACCACCTTAGAATATAACGAGTTCTACTCCCATTACTCGCTCTATTCTCTCACTCCCTGCAAGAAGCCCTTCAAGTAAGTCTTTCTTACTTGTATTTCTCATAGCTTCCTCTCGCTAGCCTCTTGGAAGTCTACTTGACTTTCATCACCTGGTGTCTTCTCCGATGCCAGTACTAGTGTTGGAGTCGGCATTACAATTGGAAAGCGATGGCGTGCCTGGCGCCTATGGGCAGAATGGCAATACCTGCACAGGTCAAAGGACATCAGATGGGCCGAAGCTGTTGCATTTGAGCTCCTTGTCCGCTCTCTCGACTCCATCCTCCCCAGTGCTAACCACGTCATTTTACACGGCGACAACACAGGCATCGTCGAGGGATGGCATGTTGGAAGACACCGCAACCGAGCGGTCAACGCGATTTTCAAGCATGTCCATGCTTTCATCGACTCAGCCACCCACGTTCGAAGCATTGCAACACGTTACGTTCCCAGCGGCAACAATCCAGCAGACAAACCCTTCAGGGGAATCTACAGTTCAGAGCATCTCCTTCTCCCAGCCATCCCACTTCCAGAGCACCTTAGGGATTTCTCACGGATGTCACAGAACCTCTCTCAGCCCGAGAACTCAGAGAACTCAAGGAGGGAAGGTACTCTGCCAATGCCACCAGAGCTTTCAGCGAACGGTGCGCTTGACATGAGGCAGCCAAGAGAGCCAGAGCAGAAGCCCAACTCGAAGACAAGCTGGTCCTCAGTGTCCTCCAGAGTGATCGACTCTAACCCAGCACGATTCAACTCCCCTCTGCGCTCTTCAGCCAGTCTCGAGCGGACAACAGCCACAACATCTAAGCCAAGACCATACCCACCCAACCTTTGTCCTTTACCATCCCCAAACCGCCCCCACTGCATCGCTAGAGACAGATTGCGTTTTTGGACGCCCTCCACACACTCTATGAGGGCAATGAGCAACTTAACCCCGGTGGCTGTGTCCAACAATGCCCTCAACCGTATTTTGGAGGTAATCGGAGCCTCATGGGCGGACAGCACCAAAGTGCTGTATGGCAATGCCCTCCTCGTATACCATGTGTATTGTGACCTCAACGGTCCCATCCTGGATCACGAGCACTGCCCAATATCGGGTACACTGCTTTTATCGTTCCTCTCCAGCTGCGCAGGAGGTGCCTCAGGCTCGGCACTATCCAACTACACCGCCGGCATCAAAGCGTGGCACCTGCTGCATGGGCAGCCTTGGGACATCCCTCAGGATGAGCTCCGACTCACGCTCCAGGGAGCGGCGCGTCTAGCCCCTCGTAACTTCAAACGCACCAAGCGTCCGCCGGTCACTGTCAACGACCTGAAAATAATTCACGCCAGTCTCGACATGAACGACCCATGCGACACAGCCGTCTACGCCTGCATGGTAGTAACCTTCTACTGTGTAGCCAGACTGGGCAAGTTCACAGTGCCCAACATACGAGAAAGGTTCTGTTACAGACACTACCAATTTTTCCCTTATTTTTCCCTATTTTTCCTGACTCTCTAGAGCAACTTTCGCATTTAGCCCCTATCTATTAGCCCCTATCATCCGAGACCACTAACTGCTCAAGTCTGGTCCACAGTCTAGACCCACTCACCTCATGGGTAATATGTGTATTGCTGTGCGCCTCACCGATCACACATGTCGCGCAGCCTCGCACATGTTTGCCTCATGCACACTGCCTACCTCACCCATACCTTGTGGACATCACCTGTTAGCAGCATGTACGCCTCACTACCTACTCATGTAGCATAAGATATCTACCGATCTAGTGTACACTAGTACAAACCCCTGTGTAGTATATAAAGCCCCAATAGAGCGCCAGAGGACCTTAGTCTTGTCCTCTTGGAGTTTTCCCTTCAACTCTAGGAGCTACACTTCTACCTCTATTGTTCTATTGTCTAGGCTTGTGCTCCACTAGTGAGTGCTGGTCGTTTCATTAGGACAAGACTTACAACAAGCCTTTGGTCTAGTCAATCCAACCGCTTGCACCGTTACCCTTGATCACTAGTAGGACCCCTTTGTCACCGTTACACGAGGCAACTAGCTAACCGCCTCTCAAGTGTCTTGTATAGTCAAGAAGGAAGAGTCCCCTATCGTGGTCCCCCTTTCGTTATCGGAAGTCGAGGAGACAAAGTCAGAGGAGCACAGCACCATACCAAGTCTATGCTATCCAACATCTAGTCCTAGTCATAGTAGAGCCTCTAGTCGGCTCACATCTTACCATACCTGCTCGCCCGCCCTCTGCTACTTGCCTGTGAGGAGAGGCAATTCCGTTTACCACCCGGCGACACCAGAGAGATCGCTAACCCCACTTGCACAATCAGTCGATTGGGCCCCAGTAATTGCCCATCGTGCAGCAACCGACACCATCCTCGTCCCCTCAGTCTCAGATCCTCGTCCCCTCAGTCTCAGATCCTCGTCCCCTTAGTCTCAGATCCTCATCCCCTCAGTCTCAGATCCTCGTCCCCTCAGTCTCAGATCCTGAAACACCTGTCGATCCTATCGATTACGCTATACGCAGAGTATACCTTCCATCAGAGGTGTCAAACCTTATTCAAGAAGGACTACAGCTTGGTGCTCAGCAAAGAGCAGAACAGGAATGCCGAGATCATATCTGGCAGAGAGTCTTTGAGGCCCATGCTCGAGTCGAAGAAAGACTTGATCGTGAAGAGAGACTTCCACCCCGCATTCCTCCTTTTCCTAATCTTGTACTGTGACGCTGGTTTAGAGGCGTGCCTCCTCGTCCCACTCTACGTAACCGCATCTCTCCTCTTCACCCTAGAGAACTCCTTAGGGTACCTGCACGTTTCCGCGAAGATTACATTCACCACTAGCCGTCTTGTCCGTACCGTACGAAGAGTTCCCCATTTTGTACACGCAATACATATTCCTTCCAGACCTCGCAATCCCCCGCCCCCATACGTTGAATCAGACGAAGAAGATTCTGATTAGATCTGGATCGAGTTAATCAACATCGGAAATTAACACCGGATCAAAGGAAGTGCTTTCAATCTAACGTAAGCGCATTAAGCAAACGCAAATCAGGTAAGATCTATACACCCGATTCCCCTTATCACCGCATCTTGAAGACATCTCGTCATCTCAAGAAACAAACTACTGTACCTCTACCGTCCGCAAACCTTTATGAACCAGTACCTTCTAGCCTTCTGTTACTTGTTCACAGTCATTCTCTTGTTCCTCGCATTCCTTATCATTCAAGCAATCCCTGCCGGTCAACCGATTAACATCGACCTTTACTGCAACAACACTCTCTTGTCATTTTCCGTTACTGACCCCTTGCAGGTCAACTACAAAGCCGCTGACGACGAGTGGCCAGACGTAGCTGCTGAAGCAGAAGCTTGGGGAGAAACACCTGCCGAAGTAGCAGACACTTGGAACCCCGTTCCACTCAAAGCCCAACAACCCCCTCACTACACCAGCTTGTGGATTGATTGGGTATTCACTCACGTACAACCTAGTCAGATCAAAGCTATCGCTGGACGATACTTTGCCACAAGCTTTCAAACCAATTTCCTAGCAGAACAAGGGTATGCGTACCCCGTAGACAGTCCGCATCCAAGCCTCCCCAGTCTTACTGAAAGTGATCCCGAATCCGAAGGTACAGAAACACCTGCAGATCAGTGGGAAATAGACTCTCACACCGAGATTCCGGATCTTGGGCAATTCCTGTTGAGGAAGCTGAGGATTAATTTTCTTTCGTAACTAGTATCTTTCATCTCGCTTAGCTTGCTTGTGATCTAATCTAACCAAACCCTTTCCCTCACCATGGCCCACTATAACCCCCGCAACTTCAACCTCAACCAGTTCTCCAATGACTTATTTAACGAGCCCAATCTCTTAGCTCAACTCACCTTTCTAGCCAACCAGTTCGGAGTGATCAACACATATGCATTTGCTCTCGAAGGAGAAGTAGACTGATTAAGGAATCAGCTTAATGCTACCCCCGGATCGTCAGCAGCAAAACCTTCCTCCTCTAAGAAAGTTGAAGTGTTTGCCGATCCTGGTAACTTCAATGGAGAGATCAGCCAGTTTGAGGAGTGGTGGCTAAAGACAAAGACTTGACTAAATGTCAACCAAGATACCATACCGCCTAAATCTTATGACGCACCGTAGCTGTCTTATCTTGCATGAAACAGAAAGCAGGAACCTTCGCCGCGCAGCAACTAGAATTAGGAAGACTGTACACTTGGGCAGAGCTTGAAACCGACATAGTCAAGCAATACCGGCCTACTGCCAAACCTGATTGGGCACGAACTAAACTCTGGGCATTCAAACAAGGAAACATGCGCTCTTGCAACTTTGTTGACCAGTTCCTAAAGTACTACAAGGATGCTGGTATAGGTCACTCGCATGCCATAGACATTCTGGAACAGAACATGAACCCAGAGATTTGTGATCAAATCATTAGGGAAGGAAAACGATCTAGTAATGACGTCAATGCCTATCTAGATGCCGTACGAAAGACCGGAGAAATCATGGAAACCATGAACTTCTTACGCAGAGGAAGGACAGGTTTTACCTCTGCAAAGTTCTCCTCCCCAAGTTGTTTCCAACCCAGTAGCAAACCATCTCACAATCTGAACACCATGGATGTAAGTGCCTTGTATGCTGACTGGAGTGACAATGAACAGGAACAGGAACATATTGACGCATTTGGAAAGAAGCCCCAAGCTAAGCGCTTTACGGGATGCTTCAACTGTGGAGCCAAGGGACATCACGGCAAAATCTGCACGAGATCCTCCACTAGATGCCGAGAATGTAATTGGTCCCACGGTGATCACAAGAAGTCATGTTCCAAATTCAGAAAGGTACGTAGCATTGATGAGGAAACCCCTAATGAGAAGGGAAAAGGCAAAGCAACTTGAACAATCTGGGTGTTCCGGTTGCCAATATATCTAGTGAGTATCGTAGTCTAAATTATCTTAGTCAAGTGGGGTCTCCAATAGAATTGGAGCTTGGCTGGGGCTCCAAACCGGTGCTTAATTCCGCTTCTACTCACACCTCTAGTAAAATCCCAGACAATGTGCACATCCGCACCCTCAATGGTAGAGATATCACACTGACTGTTGAGATCTCACCCACATGACATAGTCACTGGCTTATGAGAACCAGAGCATTGCTTGACAGCGGAGCTAACACCATTTACATTGACAAGGCTTACGGCCAGAAAATGAAACTCACCTTGCTCTCATTACCAAATCCAGTCCCGGTGTATAATGTTGATGGAACACGTAATGCCGTCGGATCCATCACCCATTGCGCTGAGATCATTATTCAGTTTCAGGGACACTGTGAGAGAGTTACAGCAGAAGTAACCGATCTAGAAAAGAATCAAATGATTCTCGGTTACACGTGGCTCTCGCATCATAACCCTGAGATTGATTGGACTTCAGGCGAAGTCAGCATGACTTGATGCCCTTGGACTTGCCAAACCTTGAAAGGGAAACCCCCTTTTGCTAGACAGATTGAATCTGAGGAACGAGATTCACTGGCCCATATCTCTGCCCTCAAACAAGAAACACCAGTCCCAAAGCCAGAACTAAAACCTGCAGATCTAGTTCTCCGAGTGTATCATCAGTACCTAAAAGTGTTCTCAAAGAAAGAATCTGAGAGAATGCCAATAAGAAAACCTTGGGACCACACCATAGATCTAAAAGAAATGTTCAAACCTAAGAAGGGACGTCTAATATCCCTATCTCCGGAGGAACAGAAGGAAGTATCTGACTTCATTGATGATCAACTATCCAAAGGATATATTCGCCCCTCCAAATCAGAACAGACGTCACCCGTGTTCTTTGTGTCCAAGAAAGATGAACGAAAGCAAATGGTACAGGACTATCGCTATCTAAATGAGCACACTGTAAAGAACAACTACCCGCTTCCCCTAATCTCCCAACTTGTAGACAAACTTAAAGGATCGAAATGGTTCACAAAAGTTGATCTACGCTGGGGATACAACAATGTCCACATCAAGGAAGGAGATGAATGGAAGGCTGCCTTCATTTGTCACAGAGGATCCTTCGAACCCGTAGTAATGTACTTCGGACTATGCAACTCGCCGGCCACATTCCAGACCATGATGAATGAAATATTCTTAGACATGGCTGATGTAATGGTGGTCTATATTGATGACCTCATGATCTTCACCAAAACAGACGATATTCAGGAACACGAGAGGCTCGTGAAGAAAGTCCTAAAGCGTCTAGAAGAACATGATCTCTTCGCGAAACCCGTAGATAGGGGTTAAATGCGAAAGTCACTCTAGAAAATCAGGAAAAACAGGGAAAAATAAGGGAAAAATTGGTAGTGTCTGTAATACTTTTAGTGTTCAAAAGTGGAATTCCTTGGTATGATAGTTTCTAGAGAGGGGATCAAAATGGATGATTCCAAGGTCAAGGCCATTAGGAAGTGGCCGACACCCAAGAATGTTAGAGGAGTATGAAGTTTCCTTGGACTAGCAAACTTCTACTGCAGGTTCATTGAAGGTTATGCACAGGTCGCCCGACCTTTGAATGATCTGACCAAGAAAGACACCCCTTTTGAGTGGAAAGAAGCTCAGCAGAAAGCCTTTGAAACACTCAAACATCGCTTCACCACTGCCCCTATCCTTGCCTATCCGGACAACAACAGAGTATTCCGTTTAGAAACAGACACATCAGACTTTGCCACTGGGGCAGTACTTTCTATTGAACAGAATGGAAAATGGCACCCGGTCACATTCTCTTCACACTCAATGTCACCAGAAGAACACAATTACTCAGTTGCCGATAAAGAAATGCTTAGTGTGATCAGATCACTTGAACAATGGCGTCATTACCTCGAAGGGGTGCATCACGAATTTGAGATCTGGAATGATCATGTGAATCTACAGTGGTTTATGAAACACCAAGATCTCAATCGCCGCCAAGCCTGATGGGCCCAGTACCTTACCCGATTCAACTTCAAATGGTTACATAAACCAGGGGCAACCATGGGAAAAGCAGATGCCCTATCTCGCAGAGAGGATCATGCAATAGGAATAGAGAATGACAACACCAGAGTACTCGTCATTCCACCAGGACAGGTCCATAGTGTTACAGATGTACGAATTGGAACAGACACAGACATCATCATCGATACGATCAAAGATATCCTTTACGAACTCAAGGAATCAGAGTTAGTGCCATTATGCAAACAGTACGTACTCAGGGACAGGATCTTCTATGACAAAAATGGAAAGATCTACATATGTACCCGATGATCAAAAACTTCGCATGGATATCATCAAATCGCATCATGATTCACCAATTGCAGGACATCCCGGAGTAGAAAAGACAACAGAACTCGTCCAAAGAAGTTACGTGTGGCCAGGAATGGGTACGCATATCAAAGACTATGTCTCTCGCTGTGAAAGATGTGCACGAATGAAACCATCTAATCTTGCACCACCGGGAAAGCTTCGCCCCCTTGAACCTTCAAACTCTAGGAGCTACTTCACTACCTCTATTGTTCTATTGTCTAGGCTTGTGCTCCACTAGTGAGTGCTGGTCGTTTCACGAGGGATATTAGCCAACCAAAAATACTGAACCGGTAGACCTTGAGTTGTGGATGTGCTTCCAGCAGGTCATTGGCTCCCTCTTATATATCATGCTCAGCACACGCCCAGATATACTGTAGCATACACAGTAATCCAACTTGCGAAACAATCCACCAATCCGTCCAAAGAGCACTTGGATTAGGCACTATACATTTGTAGATGCTTGATCAGCACTCGCAAATATGTGCTCGTCTTCAACAGCAGTGACAACACCGGGTTGTTAGCCTGTTCTGACTCTGATTGGGGCGTGGATACCGAAACGTCCCGCTCGCAGACAGGATTCTTCCTGAAACTTGCAAATGCAGTCTTCTTGTGAATTCCCACCAACAGGATGTGGTTGCAAGATCATCCACAGAAGCTGAATATATATCCATGTTGGATTGCACTGCCCAAATCATTGGTATAAAGCAGATGCTCAATGAGCTCGGGTTCACTCTAAAACCCATTCCGCTTTGCGAAGACAATCAACGTGCAATCTTCTTAGCACAAAACTCGGTCAACTGGAAGAACAATAGGCATATCCAGATTAAGTGCCACTTTATTCATGATGCCGTTCAAGTTTCCAAAGATGTGGAATTATTCTACATTCAAGGTAAAGACAATCCTGCCGACATTTTTACAAAGAACTTAGGCTATGTCAAGTTTAAGAAGTTTCACTCTCTACTTGGTCTCAATAGCTATCGTGCAGACTAGCACATGAGATATTCTGTCATTATATGTCTGAGTCTACTACGGTACACTAGACATTGGGGAGTGTTGAACATATACACTATAAGCACAGTAGTGCTAATACTTGCTATACGTGATGGTACACTACTGCATTTAGTAGTCATTACTAAGTAGCGATATATAGTAGGTAGTTCACACACATGTAACTACATATACTTCGGACTCAGCTATCTAAATTCTAATACAGCTTGTTCTACAACAACTACATTCAGTAAGGTAAGCAGTGCCTAGCACTCTCTGTATGCATGATGCGACTAGGAACAAAGCGACCGTAAGGGGCTCTTGGATCAGGAGATCTGTAAGGGTTCCTGCTGCCCACCTAGTTCAACACCCTCTCACCCTCAAAGTTCCAGTCATCATTGGCCTATACCCACTGACCTAAGCCATTACAATATGCCTTGACCTGTGAGTTCTGATGAAAGTCAAGTAGACTTCCAAGAGGCTAGCGAGAGGAAGCTAACGAGGAAGACAAGTGAGAAAGACTTACTTGAAGGGCTTCTTGCAGTAAGTGAGAGAATAGAGCAAGTAGTAGGAGTAGAACTTATTATATTCTAAGGTGGTTAAGCCACCATTTATATAGTACAGCTGTGTGCGCACAGACCAAGTACATATATGGTAAACTATCATAAGAAGGAGCTTATCTCTATGATAAGAGAGATATGCGATATGACTATCTTGATAACAAGAATAGCTCTCTATCTATGTCATCATAGATAAGAGATAAGAGTCTAGATTATAATGTCATCATACTTATGTAAGACAGTCTAGACCCGGCTGTATGAGAAGTTCTGAAGTAGAATGGGTTAGATGTTAAGTCAAACATAAATCTCAACAAGTTCAATGGCTCCTCCCATTTAGGAAGAGCCACTAAGGCAGCTTAGAACCTTTCTGCAACTCCAAGAAGATAGTTTTCGGTCCACAGCATGGCACCATTCACGTTTGTATGATGTTCGTTCATTACGCACGTTATAATGTTGTAGTGGTCATCTCCACACATTTGCTCAAGATTGTAGGAAACAATGTCCTTGAAAGTGATCACATTAGCACACAGAATATTATCTCATGAATATCACTGATGTTACATAAAGCAACCAAGTGAACAGCTGCTATAAACATCTCATTAATGGCCAGATGCGATGTCACTTCATCAGGGATGTCAAATCTTAGCTCAATGATGGTATATGCAGGCTTCATTTCGCAGGCATGATGTCATGCATCGATATAACTTTTAATATCAAGGATGTAATGCTCCTCTTTCTCAATGGACTCCTGCACGACGGCCTCAAGATATTCTTCCATGTACTGGATGAACCTTTTTTGTGGAAGTGCAGTGGTATTCTCTATAGTTCGTTCCCAGAATCTATTTTCGGGTAAACATCTTGCAAACTCCCAACGAAACTCCTAGTGCACTTACTGACGCGCCACTTCCCCAACAATGCACTCTCCTTTCGGATGCGGCGTATGAGGATTCCTAAGAGCGTCCATGACTACGTCCTTTTGCTTACGAACCTTGGAGGGCACGGACCTATCAGAATACTCGTTCAACATGAAGCCCAAATGCATGTAATCGCAACCAGCTCTGGCATGCTCTGAGTAAACAACTGAGCAAATAATTTGATTGATGTATTCCCAGTCACTTTACCTTGTATGGCTATAGGGTGAGCTAAACAGCCGAGGAGATCTATCAAACAAAATCAGTATGCAGACAGAATATGAAGGAAAGTACTTACTGAACCCGCAAGATTAAAGGCATCCTGGGCTTTGGGGCTGAAGGCTTGAAAACTCATTATTCAAGCATCAGCCTCCTTCTTGATCATGGCATAATTTGGATTAATCTGACGAGGCCATGGCCATCTAGCAAGCACATTTGGAATGAAGATTCTGGTGGGGCTGCTATATTTATCGATGTTTGTCTGGAGGGCCGACTCTTCCTGAACAATGGATTCATTGGTGACGCTTTTATGCATCGTGGCGATAAGGACAGAAACGCTATGGAAGGCACAAAGGATGAGCAAGCCAATGTGTGGAGTGAGCAAAGAAGTTTCCAGACCGATAAATTTGTTCGATTTCACTCAGTCTTATATCTCCAGCAAGAAATAGTTTTGTTATTGAAAAATAAAATCATAAAAGGCAAAATTATACCTCAAAGACCCTGCATGATGCCAGTCAGCAGAAACTGAACATGTTACTTATGCCTGCACACCTTCTAGGCCAGAATGACCACAAGCGACTCCATAAAGGCCCCAAGCGGGCTTTTGGCTCTGCTATATTTTGTAGATAGCTGGCCAAGTACCTGGCAAAAATGCAACCATGAGCTAAACACATGTATCAATTGTGGTTTCTACTGATCCAGGCCGGTTTACTGGTGCTTTATGCTGTCTTGTTGCATAAACCATGACAGTACTCAGCCTGGAGTTTATCCAGGAATGGACGCAAGCCTCAAGTGTTCCACTCATGCCAGGGCCATTTCAATATGGAGGCCCATCTGACACTAGTACCCGAATGCGTATGACAAAGGGTATCGGTTAAATAGCAGGACTATGTAAGAAAAAGACTGACTAACTAATTGAAACGACCAGCATTCACTAGTGGAGCACAAGCCAAAGCAATAGAACAGTTAGAGTAGTGAAGTAGTTCCTAGAGTTGAAGGGAAAACTTCAAGAGGACAAGACTGAGGTCCTCTGATGCTCTATTGGGACTTTATATACTACACAGGGATTTGTACTAGTGTACACTAGATCGGTAGATATCCTATGCTATATGAGTAGGTAGTGAGGCGTACATGCTACTAACAGGTGATGTCCACAAGGTATGGATGAGGTAGGCAGTGCGCATGAGGCGAACATGTGCGAGGCTGCGCGACATGTGTGATTGGTGAGGCCGACATGAGGCGAGGCTGCGTGACATGTGTGATCAGTGAGGTGCACAGAAATACACATGGTACCCATGAGGCAAGTGGGTCTAGACTGTGGGCCAGACTTGAGCATTTAGTGATCTCAGGTGATAGGGGCTAGTGGATGGGGGCTGAATGCGAAAGTTGCTCTAGAAAGTCAGCAAAAATAGGAAAAAATAAGGAAAAAATAAGGGAAAAATTGGTAGTGTTCGTAACAATGCCTTCCCTGATTCAATTCATTCACAGAAACCGCTAAGTGAACTTCACATCCCAAATCCCCCTTCTAGTCCAATGGATACGCGCTCCTCAGGCTTCCCCGCTGTCCTGGGGCATGCGAAGCCATTCCAACTATGCCTGTCAGGCGTCCAGCTCCCTGCCCCAATGTCCACATGGAATGTGGTTGGGGAGTCATCAAACAACCACGAGAAGCCCCCCCTGTCCGCTCTCCAATTCCCTCCTCCCCCACGCCGTCAACAAAAGCGTATTCTGAACTCCTCTGACCAACCGCATGACATAGGTCCACAACCACCATTGACACAACTTCAATTCCCTGTCCCATCTCAGAAGCGGCGAAAGAAAACTATGGATACCAAGTGGCATGACAACAACACTGTGGAAGCCCTTCCCACATTGGCTACTCTCAAGATTCCTCCGCCATCCGCTGCGAAGCGACTGAAAAGCCATGTAGACGCCCCATCTTCACACCATGACAAGCCAATGGTTATTGAACCAACTTCAGAGCCGCATGTTCACGAAGCATTCGTGCAGCCTGAAACGACCAGTACTCACTAGTGGAGCACAAGCCTAGACAATAGAACAATAGAGATAGTGAAGTAGCTCCTAGAGTTTGAAGAAAAACTCCAAGAGGACAAGACTGAGGTCCTCTGGCGCTCTATTAGGGGTTTATATACTACACAGGGGTTTGTACTAGTGTACACTAGATCGGTAGATATCCTATGCTACATGAGTAGGTAGTGAGGTGTACATGCTGCTAACAGGTGATGTCCACAAGGTATGGGTGAGGTAGGCAGTGTGCATGAGGCGAACATGTGCGAGGCTGCGCGACATGTGTGATCGGTGAGGTGCACAGCAATACACATGGTACCCATGAGGCAAGTGGGTCTAGACTGTGGACCGGACTTGAGCATTTAGTGGTTTCGGGTGATAGGGGGTAATAGATAGGGGCTAAATGCAAAAGTTGCTCTAGAAAATCAGGAAAAATAGGGAAAAATAAGGGAAAAATTGGTAGTATCTGTAACACTATCCCCTCTCTAAGAATCAACTTCCAGGTGATCATTGTAAGGATTGTAGAGTTTGGTATGTTCTCCAAACATTACTCGGAGGTGAACATGTGGATTTCTTTCATGGAAGAGTTCAATTGCTTCTTTAGCATTCTTAAGATGACTCCTTGGTTTCCATGTGCGATCTTCCTCTGAGTATCCTTTCCAGTGAACGAAGTATTCCAAATTCTTGCCCTTTCTCCTTACATCCATGACATGATCTACCTCATACTCCACTTCTCTATCCTCCGTGACTTTGACTGGTCCGGGTCGATCTGAGGTCTGCCCTTCAAGAGGTTCCTTGTAGGGACAAACATGGGAGATATTGACTACTGGGTGAATGCGCATGGTGCGTGGCAAGTGTAGCTTCAATGCATTGTCTCCTATCAGCTTGGTGACGTCATATGGTCCTAACCATCATTCCGTAAGCTTCTTTGAGGCACGAGATACTTTTAGATTATCGGTAGCAAGCCAAACTTTATTGCTGATCTGATATTTAGGGGCATCCGAGCGATGCTTATCAGCCTGGGCTTTCATCCGATGTTGTGCTTTCTCAAGGTTAGCCTTTGTCTGTTCTAGGGTTTCTTTCATGGTAGAGGAAAATTCCTCAGCAGCGGGCACTTTGGTTATTCTTTGTTCGAAACCTATGTGAGGGGCGTAGGACCGGGTCACCTCAAATGGTGATTTCTGAGTGGAAGCTTGTTTGTTTGCATTATAGGAGAACTGTGCTATCGGAAGCCAATCTACCCATTCGTCTTGTTTTTCAGTAGTGAAGAGTCATATGTAGGTACTGTTGGAGGTCATGATTCATTCTTTCGGTTTGCCCATCGGTCTGTGGATGGAATGCGGTGGACAGTCTAGGTTGGATTCCTAATCGTTTACATAGGTCCTTTATGACCTGTGATGCAAACTGTGGTCCTCGATCTGAGACTATTCCTCGGGGAAGTCCATGATTCTTCCATACATTGTGTAGATAGAGTCAGGCAGTATCAAGAGCAGTGACTGTTTTGTTGCATGGAATAAACTCAACTTCCTTAGAGAAGTGGTCAACGACTACCAGGATTGAATCAAATCCTTTGGATAATGGTACAGTAAGTCGGTGATGAAATCAGCGGTTACTTCTATTCAAGGGATGTCGGGTGGTTCTAGGGGGGTGAAGCTTTCCCGGTGGCGCAAGATTAGATGGTTTCTTTCGTGCACATCTTTCACAGCGAGAGACATAGTCATTGATGTGTGTATCCATTTCTGGCCACACGTAACTTCTTTGGGCGAGTTCTGTTGTTTTCTCTACTCCGGGGTGCCCTGCAACTGGTGAATCATGATGTGATTTGATGATGTCCATGCGAAGCTTTTGATCATCGGATACATAGATCTTTCCATTTTCGTCATAGAAGATCCTGTCCCTGAGTATGTATTATTTGCGTAATGACATTAACTCTGATTCCTTGAGTTCGTAAAGGATATCTTTGATCGTATCGATGATGATGTCTGCGTCTGTTCCGATTCGTACATCTGTAACACTATGGACCTGTCCTGGTGGAATGACGAGTACTCCAGTGTTGTCATTCTCTATTCCTATAGCATGATCCTCTCTGCGAGACAAGGTGTCTGCTTTTCCCATGGATGCCCCTGGTTTTTGTAACCATTTGAAGTTAAATCAGGTGAGGTACTGGGCCCATCAGGCTTGGTGGCAATTAAGATCTTGAGGTTTCATAAATCACCGTAGATTTGCATGATCGTTCCAGATCTCAAATTCATGATGCGCCCCTTCGAGGTAATGACACCATTGCTCAAGTGATCTGATCACACTAAGCATTTTTTTATCAGCAACTGAGTAGTTACGTTCTTCTGGAAACATTGAGTGAGAAGAGAATGCGACTGGGTGCCATTTTCCATTTTGTTCGATAGAAAGTACTGCCCCGGTGGCAAAGTCTGATGTGTCTGTTTCTAAACAGAATACTCTGTTGTTATCCGGATAGGCAAGGATAGGGGCGGTGGTGAAGTGATGTTTGAGTGTCTCAAAGGCTTTCTGCTGAGCTTCTTTCCACTCAAAAGGGGTGTCTTTCTTGGTCAGATCATTCAAAGGTCGGGCGACCTGTGCATAACCTTCAATGAACCTGCGATAGAAGTTTGCCAGTCCAAGGAAACTTCGTACTCCTCTAACATTCTTGGGTCTTGGCCACTCCCTAATGGCCTTGACCTTGGAATCATCCATCTTGATCCCCTCTCTAGAAACTATCATACCAAGGAATTCCACTTCTTGGACACTGAAAGAACATTTCTCGGGTTTTGCAAAAAGATCATGTTCTTCTAGACGCTTCAGGACTTTCTTTACAAGCCTCTCGTGTTTCTGAATATCATCTGTTTTGGTGAAGATCATGAGGTCATCAATATAAACCACCATTACATCAGCCATGTCTGAGAATATTTCGTTCATCATGGTCTGGAATGTGGCCGGTGAATTGCATAGCCCGAAGTACATTACTATGGGTTCGAAGGATCCTCTGTGACAAACGAAGGCAGCCTTCCATTCGTCTCCTTCCTTGATGCGGACATTGTTGTATCCCCAGCGTAGATCTACTTTTGTGAACCATTTTGATCCTTTAAGTTTGTCTACAAGCTGGGAGATCAGGGGAAGCGGGTAGTTGTTCTTTACGGTATGCTCATTTAGATAGCGATAGTCCTGTACCATCCGCTTTCGTCCCTCTTTCTTGGGCACAAAGAACACGGGTGACGTCTGTTTTGATTTGGAGGGGCGGATATATCCTTTAGATAGTTGGTCATCAATGAAGTCAGATACTTCCTTCTGTTCCTCCAGAGATAGGGGTATTAGACAACCCTTTTTAGGTTTGAACGTCTCTTTTAGATCTATGGCGTGGTCCCAAGGTTTCCTTATTGGCATCTTTTCAGACTCTTTCTTTGAGAATACTTTTAGGTACTGATGATACACCTGGGGAACCAGATCTGCAGGTTTTGGTTCTACCTTTGGCACTGGTGCTTCTTGTTTGAGGACAGAGATATGGGCGAGTGAATCTCATTCCTCAGATTCGATCTGTCTAGCAAAAGGGGGTTTCCCTTTTAAGGTTTGGCAAGTCCAAGGGCATCGAGTCATTCTGACTTCGCCTGAAGTCCAGTCAATCTCAGGATTATGATGCGAGAGCCACGTGTAGCCGAGAATCATTTGATTCTTTCCTAGATCGGTCACTTCTGCTGTAACTCTCTCACGGTGTCCC
>JBBPNP010000472.1:0-16060 GCA_038090955.1 Xerocomellus intermedius
GTAGAAGGCGTCGTACGATATCCACCATACGTGAACTATACCGACATACAGAGACCAAATGATGCAAGAGACGGGCTACTCGTTCAGGCAGCTCATGATCTTGCGATGCTTGATAACATTACTGATACGAGGGCCAAGAAGTAGCTATACGACACGTCGGATGCCTTTGTGTAACGTATGAAATAAAACGAAACATTGTACATGATGACAGCGACAGGGGCGATCGGGATCTCGGGCCTGAACGGACGTCGACCGGGGAGTGACATGTCTAAGTCGAAAGCCTCGTACTGGAGCTCACAGCGTTTCTTCCAATAGACGCGAAGGCGGCCGCCATCGAGGGGCGACCTTTTTCTCCCCCCTCGGTCTGGACGGTATTCAAGCCGCAGCCGGCGAGGCGCTCCAAAGCGGGTCCAGCATCGACCATGTGCCACGGTCTTCAACTCGAACATCACACCGGCGCTCATCGATCATCGATCATCCCGTCAGGGTCGTCAGTCCCTGTCTTCTGTATCGCCCAGACGTTGGGGGCGATCGCTGCATCGGCAATTGCATACTGTCTGAAACCAACCCCTGGAACGCTGAGCGTCAAGTACGATTTTCGAGTGACTAGTGAGGTTGACTGTTTACTGTATTTCTAGCACGCTTCCTGCGGTAGGTGACAAGTTCGGTGCAGGGCGTGTTCGTAGATCGGTATCTTTGTGCGCCGCGGTGAGGGTGGCCAAAACATTCGTGCGCGAGGTCAAATTCGAGGTCTGCACGATGGAAGTGGTGTAAAGTTATGTATTTACTTCCAAACGACCGATCAGATCTTCCAAATATGTAACGGTGAACGAACCAACAGGAGCTCGCACGAGCCTTCGATGAGACGCCATAGAAAACATCAACACCCATGATCCATTCATCGAAGCGTGGTTGTCCCCAAGCTCCTACCCAGCGGACGTTTCGAGGTGGGGGTCTCGTCCTAGTAGTTAAACGCAATTACCTTGCTTGACAAGGTTTCTGCCACCGACCTTTACTCGAAAAAATCGGGGTATGAGGGTTAAGGCAAGGGAGGTTCCGGCCTGCTGGTCCGTAGCTTTTTTATCGCCTTTGTCTTATTAGAGGGTATCGGGAAAAGAGAAAGCTCGGACGATCTGTTTACATGATGCAGAGGCGAGGAACAGGTGGAGGCAAGGGGATTCATGCGGCTTGCGAGGGACGCACTCGAAGACAAGGGTAAAGTGAAAAAGAGGGACTTTTCGAGTGGCGGTGACATCAACGAGGGTGGGCTGAGAGGTAAGACCGATGCATGTGTATCAAGAGCTGAAGACCGCCTCGAAGCACCACCGGTCGATAGTTCTTAATAAGGTGTTCGGGTACGACAACGTTGAGGTGCCTTCGTGCAGATGTCAGGATGTTTCTCTTCCTCAATTCCACCCCCGCTACGTATATTTATTGACTCGTCCTCGCCGTATATTGCCCCTTTCGGCGACCCTTTGGACTCCGAGGCAAATGGAGTCACCTTGCGCGGCTTCCTCATTTTTTCACCCCGAGTAGGAGAAGATAACGTGTCTTCCTTGAGAAGAAGGGTCTGCTTTGGCAAACCTATCGGGGCATCCGCGAGATCATGCTTTTCATCCTGCGAACCAAGCAGCCCGAGTGCACCCTCCGTGTCACTGATGTAAGTTGAACCGCTTTCTAGAGAGCGACGCACGCTGCGAGAACGACGTTCGCCAGAAAGCGTTGTCTTTAAGCTGCTAACCCGACGCACTGGTTTCGTAGGGGTTTTATCAGAATGTTTATCATCCGGCGTGGGGATAGTATACGTTTTTGCGTGCACTAGGTACTGGGAGGTAAGGACCTTTGAGTTTCAAAACGTCAAACATGCTACGTCGGAATGGCTTCGGTAAATTGGTATGCTGTGCTTTGAGGTGGCCGGAGTTGTCCCCGGAGGTGGGATCTGGTAACGATGGTGAAATACGTATATTTGGCAGAGAGGCATCGTTCGATGGTTTGGGAGACCGCTGCATAACCATCGGGGATGTCGCAAGGAATGGATCCTCCTCTGTGCCGACCGTGAACCTCTCTCCATCACCCGAGGGAATAATAGTCTGAGTGTAGGTTGGCTGAGAATAAGGGGGGTGAGTTGCGTCAAAAGTCTGCCACGCGAGCGTTCGTTTGGGTATGTACCGTGAACCATGAATGGTGAATTTGCTAGGAGTAGCAGCAGCAGAAAGGGACACCTGTTACATACTCGGATATCCATGAACGAGCAAACGCTCTTCAACGTCATTTTCTGGTGGGACGTATGGGGGACCAGGCAGGAGAGTCGAAGTGCGAAGCAAACAACGTCGGTTTTCTCGCCATTTGAGTAAGATTACAGCAGTTATGGCACCGAGTGCAACGAACAAAGAGATAGAGTACGTTCAGTTGGCGATGATACGGAAGCTTCGGCAAGGCAGCTTGGGGTGACATCGTCGCTGGGGTTAACGCAGTGACCTGAATTAAAGAAACGGTAGGAATGTCACTAGGGGGAACGGCGTCCTGAGCAGTGGTGGACCGGTCTGTATCGGCGTCCGAAGCATCGGCAAGCAAAAAAGTTAACGTTGGCGTGTCTCCTGCTATATAATATGGCGACTGATCACCATATGAAGTGCTCGGTGCCGATGGAATTGCTTGGTTGATTCTGTACCGGTTGGCAACGCTTGGATGGATCGAATAGGTAAAACAATTAAAGGGAATAGTAGATTTTGTACCCAACGACTGTATGTATATACGCCATGCTTTCCTGGCGGGAAGATTCACTATTGTGGATTGTAGCCGGGTCCGAGGACAATGAATTGCACTCGTGATTCCATGCCAAGAGGGAATAGGTCTGCTTCAGGCTTGTCCAATGAAAGACCAGCAGCTATGAAGGTGGACCGACGAATAAGATGTGACGAAGGGGAGTACGAGGCGCCTGCTACACTTGACCGTTTTGTCCTTCACCAAAACGTAGTTGGACGAACTGCCATGACACGTTTAGAGCGCCCATCACCTGACGGACCAGTGCGAGCACTCACAAAGTGGGGGAGGTGGGCGAGAGAGTTCGCCACTGTCTGTGGGCACAGATGAAGAGAAAAAAACGCCTGGGTCTGTCTGCTATGGGTAGAGTATTGAGCGATGCCTCGGATGAGGTTGGCAGAATTGTGAGAGGAGCTGAAGCCGGCCGCTGGGGCGGTGGAGACCTCGATGCCTTGAACGTCCCCCTTGGGGGTGACAGAAGTGCTGCGTTCAAGTTGAAAACTTCGGCGCTCTTGAGCGTGACCATGACTGGTCATCATTTTGACTTCGACGAGCAAAATCGAAACCCAACGAGTTCTGTTTTGGGATACATTGGTGTGGGCGAGACAAGAACTATCAGATCCGACATGCAGTTTATGTCAGTAAAGGCTGGAGTCCGAGGCTGAGCCGCTCGCTAATTAGTAAGTCCAGACTCCGCGCCACTTTGAAGCTCAAGGTGACCAGAATCATAGAAGTAATCAAATGACAGTATTGTTACGCTTTGCCCCCTATTGGAGAACAGACCGCTCGTTATTCGTTTACTAGGCTCAATACGCTAGTTACGCTACATTTCCTCTTTCGGACACGGCGCGCGGTGACACGCACGCCACACATTTTCTCTCTCCTCCAGTCTCGTACCACGTCGACTGGAGTATAACATCTACCTACAGATGACGTGCTCTAAGACCCCCTCTCCTACTGGCGCTCTGCACCTCGGGGGTCTTCGAACAGCTCTCTACAACCATCTTCTCGCAAAGAATTTGGTTAATTGGCTAGCCTTGGCAGGCTGGGAACAAGCAGCACGATCCCCTTCGGACTCGACTGCCACCACCCGCAGTCCCGAAAGCACGGCAATCCTGACGCTGCCAGAACTTATCGAGCAGGTGCGTCTCGAATATCCCACCCTTGATCCGATCGAATAAAATCTGCGAAAAAAAAAAGTTTGATCTCGCATCCTTGACGCATCGTCGATAAGTTCTGGAGCCCGCCAGACTCGAATACCTCAACAGACACCATCTCATGCGCAGCTGGAAGAACGACCAAGGAACATTGTATCATGCACGCGGGATCCATGATCTCGTACGATCTTCTTTCCCATCCAGGTAGGTCGTGCAATATGGGGTAAATATGCCACGTTTGCTTACCGTACTCCGGAATACATCGCCAAGGTCATCCATGTATTACAGGCGAGGCCTTCTTGGCCAGCCTTGACGATCCAACTAAAAGTGCCTTCCCCCATTTCATGACCAGGGACGGATAACTAACATACAACAAGTGCTCAACTTGGCTCCCTACCTTTTCGTGGATCCAGATTATCTGACGCCTGATGATTATTGTGAGTGCCCTTACATTCCCTTCTAGACCGAACCCACCTAGGCATACCTCTCTCTCTCTCCATTGCTCATCCGCATTGCAGGACGTGCCCTAAATGCCACCGTCTGCCACCTCGAGGCCGAGCTAGACACGCGCGGCGTCTCCAATCTCTCCTCGCTCGTCCGTGCCGTTTGCGATGCGACCAGGCTCAAGCAAAAAATCTTCATGACGGTCCTTTGGCACGCTTTGACCGCGATGAAGGTCGGTTCTTCCCACCCTTTTGTTTCTCAACCTCTCTGCTCACCCACTTTTTTGCCCTTGACTGGTCTGACCGTCCCTGAAACGATCGACGTACGCGGGTTAGAGTGAACCGTCTTCGGACTCAAGACTCCCTCCTCGTCAACGGTCAAGCAGCTTGATCCCCTTCTGCAATCTGAGCACGTCTGCTCGAATACATCGATTTGTGACTATAATACATGAATGTGAAAACTGTTCTTTTGACACACAGATGGATCACCATTGCTTACAGCATCTCCCACCTACCGTTGTCGACCGTGCCCTCCAGCTGCCGCGCGACGGCCGTCGGAATACCATGGTTGAGCCACGTATTTCGTATTTGGTCCTATCGTGGACTGTGGATGTACTGTCTCCGCCCCCCTCCATAGAACATATTAAAAAAAACCGAACGCACCTCATCGAAATATCGACTTCTCCGTGTGCGTCCAAATAAGGCGACTGCGCAAACGAACCATTTTTGGCGTAAAGGTAAAGCAAAGAACATCACTTGATGATGAAATACAACCCTACCGCGCCGCCACACCTAAATCGCATCCCCGTGAGCACACCAAAGCGCAAAACGGAACGATGGGGTTCGACGTACTCTCGCGTGCGCGTGTTACATTCCCCTCGCCCGTTCGAGTCAACACCCATGCAAATGACTGAGCATACAGCGCGTCGTACCACATATTAGACAGATAGCCGCACCGGTCGGTACGGTATTGCATTGCAAACACCGCATCACCTTGTCCTGCCCGTTGAACAGATTGTCGAGCATGGTCGGAAGCCGCACGAGGTGGTAGACAGCACTGAAAATTCAGATTTTGTTGAAAATGATTGGTTGACTTGTTCAAGTTGTGCGAAATGGTAGTTATGGCGGTAGTTGTCAGTGGTGACTTGGTTGATAATGGCTATGGCGAAAATCTATTAGCGAAATACATTTTGTGAGCATAAAATGGGTGGGTGGGTGGGTTGATTCTGATTGGATTGTGGTTTATTTGGCTGAGTTGTTGAGTTGTTATTTGGTTGATTTTATTTGTTGATGATTGGGTGGGTGGGCAGGATTATTTGTTTCTATTTGACTTGCTTGGGTGGGTGGGTGGGATTTCTTTATTTTTATTTGGCTTGGTTGGTCAGCAGGGTAAGGCGAAAAAGTTGAAAAAGTGTAGTGGAAATGTACTTGAAAAGTGTAGGATTGTAGTCATAAGCTAGGATTGGGTAAGGCGAAAACCTGGAAAAATTAGCATTGAAAAGTGCTGAAATTGCGGGAATACTTGGGTGGGTGGGCGGGATATTTGTTGTTATTTTTTGTTGATTGGTTGATTGTAAACCTAATGAACCGAGACACTGAGACAATATGAACCTCACCCACCCTAACCTTTTAACCGAGAAACTTAACTTCGGGCGGGTGGGTGGGGTTGATTTTGATGCTATTTTTATTTATTTTGCTTGATTTATCTTGGTTATGCTGGGTGGGTGGGTGGGATTACCTTTTTTTGGTTGATGATATCATCATGGCTGCGTTCTTCTTGAAATTTGTTTTCAAATGCTATATATATCATTGACTTTCCTTTTTGGGTTGCTGACATCATCATGGCTGCGATCACCATCAAATTCGCTCTCGAACAATGCCACAATCATCATATTTCCTTTTTTGGTCACTGACATCATCCTTTGTCACTCTCCTATGTCACAGTCATCGCTGACTAAGCATCCCTCCTTTCTTCATCACTCTCCTCGTCCGTGGGAACTTTCTTCCTTTTATATGTTTTAGTGTGCTTCCACTGTCCTTCCGTCCTTCCAACATCCTTCCATCCTCCCAACCTTCCATCTCTGGCAGTGGAAATAATAGAACAGATGGATAGGCCACCTTCAGAGCCACATTCCAGTTCGTGCATCGGAGTGTCATTGATGTGACAGGCTCAAAGCTTGTTGTCTTCGATGTTCGGTATCATGGAAAACAGTTCGCGGACGCTGTTCGTGCCAGTTATGGCAAGTCACATGTGAGTCCAAAGGATAGCGAGGAACCAATGTTTTTGATGCTCCCTGCTTGCATTCAAGTTGTCGAACATGCGTTTCCAGCCGAGGCTCAGCGCTTCACGGAGCAGTGCACCAAGGTGATCTATTTTCGCACTTGATCGACTGTTCCAATGTTCTAACCCCTGCTTGATAGCAGACCCCAGCTTCCGATGTGGGCCGCCGAGTTCATGAACGGGCAGAAATGACTGCTTTCCTGCATGGCATGGGATCATCACCCGTTCAGGCTGGCTCATCAGGGGTGCAGCAAAATGTGATTGATCTCACTGTCGACTCGGATGAGTCAGATCAAGAGTGAGACAATAACTCGGATGGTGGTTTTTCATAACGGTGATCTCACAGATCAGGGTGGCGGGATCGGCAGTGACTGTGGAATTGTCCTGAAAAGCAGAACACTACGTTGCCACCTGTCCCTCATCCACGTACACTTGACCAATCCCCCCCAAGTCACCCCACCATGGGACGGGCAAGAGGGTCCACGAAGAAGCTCCCACAACCTCCCGAATCTCCCAAGAAGGTTCGCAAAAAGCAGTCGGCACCATCCGAGTCATCCGTGAAGTCCCTGAAAGCCATTGAACGGCTGAAGGAGGCAGGGAAGGAAGCTCACCTGAAAGCGAGGAACACCAAGAAATGCTACAAAGGACATGTGAAACGAGGCCGTGAGTGGCTCGCACAGCATTTCTCGAGTGTCGGTAGCAGTGAGGACGCCGAGCAGCAGCAGCCAACCCCTGACTCCGACGACCTCGACGAAGAGGACCCGTATGCCGATCCAATGTTTCCGCATGCATTTGATTGCTTGCCAAACAGGCGCTCGGACAGAGCACTCGCACTGTTCTTGACCTACAAGGGATTTCACCAGAGCCTGAGCAAGGGCACAGTCGAGGGAGTTCGGGCCGCGTTCAAGGACCTGTGGGATAACGCGTAAGTGACAAACCTTTGTTCCGCAGCCGGCGAACTCACATAAGGGGGCTCCAGTCAGGGCGACCGGTATCGCGGAAGGTGGCGGTTCAACCAGATTGACCGGCGGTGGGAGGGCAATCCAGCTGACTCGGCCGAGGTTGACGATATCATGAGTTCCCTAAAGCACAAGGTCAGCTCCGAGGACGGCGACAGGAAGCACTCGCTCC
The DNA here is from genome assembly GCA_038090955.1 of Xerocomellus intermedius. Lineage (NCBI taxonomy): Eukaryota > Fungi > Basidiomycota > Agaricomycetes > Boletales > Boletaceae > Xerocomellus > Xerocomellus intermedius. Next base: position 7,776 of record JBBPNP010000472.1, read on the forward strand.
AAATGTCCAAGGACTTCATGCATAAAATGATGGCATGGTCGATGAAGGAATGTCCGAGACTGAATGCAGCGATTCACGCACTGGTGCAAATTCTGGACGGCGTGCCTGCATCAGACGCTGGCCTGGAAATGGACCTAGCAGACCGTGCACTCATTACGCGCCATCTGGAACAGATCGCGTTTGATGCGACGGCATGGATTGTATGGGCAAGGTAAGCTCGTAAAAGCTTCATCATGATGCAAATCATCCTCTCACCGATCGTTGACACATGCAGATGCTTCGAGCTCATCAAGCTGAAGCGGCAGCATATTGGGATTTCCGATCCCGTCGCGGTCAACCACGTCCTGAAGCAGTATCTTGCTGGCGACTCAGAAGCCCTGGTTCTGAGCGATCTGTCGGTGTCATTTGATATCCACCTCCGAAATCGAAAGGGATGGCAGAGGAAGGTTGACAAGGGCCAGACTGAGGCCGATCTCAGAGGTACGTGTGGTGCGACTGGCGGTCGGGTCCGGACGCTAATCAGCACGGACACACGGCTACATGGTGCCAGGGAACCACTACAAGATTTTCCCTCAGCCCACCTTACCTGGCTCTGACTGTTTCTTCTGGCTGCTGGTCTGGATGAAGTGGTTGGAGGCCTTCCACTACGAGCGTGCGATGGAGCCCGATGACTTCGTATTCCCAGCGATGGGTGCGAATGGCATCGTCCAGCCTCGGGAACAGCTTTCCCACGACGCTGTCCAAAAGTGGATCAGGGAAGCAACGTCAGGTGCGGGGATCCCTGGTTTGTTCTCTACCCATTGCTTTCGACAAGGCGGTGCACAGTACCGCTTCATGTTCGCCCCCGTTGGCGAGCGCTGGCCTTTGACCAAGGTCTGTTGGTGGGGCGGGTGGGCTGAACAAGAGCATGTGGGTCCTTGTCCATCAGGCTGGAGCAAATGGCTAACTCTCACCCCCGGGTTCGCAGCGCGACACATTGATTCGGTACCTTCTTGATGAACTGCACAGCTACGAGACCGACTATAGCGATGCATTAGCACCAACCTCAAGGAATGCAAACGAGTCCCTGATGGGAGAGGGAGCACTCGTTCGGGCAGTGTCGACGGAGGAGATGCGTTTCGTCCACACCTCAGTCATGGCCGACGTCCATGGACTGAGGGCAGACATGGACGGTGTCACCGGCGTCATCCGCGAACTCACCAATGTCATCCTCCAGTCACACAACCACCCGACAGTCACTCCAGGTTCCAAGGCCCCACGACGACCAGCACCGCTTACCATCAGGATACCGGCACCCCACGGCCCCCGCCTCGCTGGAAAAGTCAACTCAAAGGCCCCAGTGTCCATCCCAATTTCCTCTGCACCCAAGGACGGACCGGCGGGAAGCCGGCCTTCCAAACTCACATCAATCACGAGCCTTGGAAATCGGACGGGCAACTCAGATCACGATGCACCAACACCACGGCGTGGAAAGACTGGCGCACGCACCGGCCGCAGACACTCGTCATTCCAGACATCCCCGCTCTCTGCTCTGATGGGACGCGTCGTCCAAAGAAGGAGTCCTGGAGAGACATCGTGAAGCATTGGGTCAGTGGGGACCCAGAGCTCGGCCTCGACACACCGCTGAGTGAATGGCCGCTCACTTGGATCCAAGGCAACAACCGTGTCTTCGCAGTCAAGCACTACGAGCGGTCGGTCATCGCACTCGAGTTCCTCAACACGTGAGTCGTTCGTTGTCATTCCGACTCCTGCGAGCGTTGCGCTGACCCCATCCACCCGTATCCTCGCCTGCCGACTTGACTCGGATGCAGGTACAGCTCCGACGAGGCAAGGTTCCTCGCCGCATACCCGCAGGCCGAAAGAGGCCACACCGCTCTTCTCCATGCAATATATTCAGCCCGACGTGAACGCGGAGAGACCTCAGCACGGCCGCGGCGAAACGGAAAGTCGAGCTCGCCGGAAGCAGAGCCAGTATGCCAATGAACGGCCCATCGCATGTCCCATCCAAGTGGTACTAGTGGGAGAAGACATGGGCGGACTGGGATAACGACGAGACGACGACGACGACGAACTTGAACGCCGCTCGCAGACAAGACGTGGATGTGAACGTGAATGAAAGATTGGTAAGGCCTGGGCCCGGGGAACGACTTCGAAGTCAGTAGTCGTCCAGATCACACGCTCGCACCCACGTTCGGCCTCCGAGTCCCTCGTCCGAAGTTGTGCCGAGTTCTAATATCCACGAGCCTTAGCACTTAATTCCCTCGCACTTTCTCTTGATCAATGATAGTCGTTTTCGTCTCTCCGCGTTCGCTTTCGTTCGACCGACGTGCGAGGTTGGGGAACCCCCTAGTCACGTGACGCGACCCGGTGGCTGAGCGCGGCACAGCCGTCCTCCGTTCCCGCCCGCGTCGCGCGCACAGCATGTTTGTTTTCCGACATTGAAGAAGGTGATGTTCGGGACATAGTTACCATCTGGGGACAGATTATATAATAATGTGTCTTAATATGGCAAGTAGTTCACATTATGTAAGTAAATGTATGGGTTATGAGACAAAGAAATGGTATGGGTTATGGATTATGGGGTTTGGAGACAAAATCCCCGCATACCAACTCGGGAAACCCAAAAATGTATGGGTTAGTGGAGAGTGTGGGTTATGCGGGGTATGGGTTATGGGAGAGTCGACTGTATTCAATAGGTAAGCTCAGCTGGTTTCCCAACCACTGAGTACTTACATATTCAATATATAGTCGTTTGGCTACAACATCTGAGGTTGACTCTATCCAGTTCTAATACAGACTACATAGCAACCAGGATTACTACAGGCCCATTTGTTTTTTCCAGATGGAGGTAGTATGTTTCGGGGTGTCGACGTATCTAATCGCTTCGGAATATATTGTAGCTGGCACGAACTCGAGGTGTACAGCGAACCGAGCGCGCGCGCTGGGATGGAAGCCCAAATATACCACCGAAGACATGTTGAAGAGCATTCGTGGCGAAGCGGAGTGGCAGCTCAACACAAGGCCAGTGCGTGAAGGGTATGTGCACTCTAGGTGACTACGGACATTATACGAAACATGTATGTATGTATCATCCGAAAACAAATGCACAATCCCAGATCACGAAGAAAATCAAGGATCGACAGCGACTTGCACCAGAATGTGACGAGAAAGCAATGAAGAGAACACAGAAGAGAAAAACATGAAACATGTCTGCGTAGCTGCATGATCCATCCACGTGCATCCAACTTGGCATTGCAGTGGTCGTCCCTATAGGCGTGTATGCTATGTCCAAGGTGGTTCCACCGTCAACAGATCGTACAACCTGTGCAACACCCCGCTCGCCCCGCCTCGCCTTCCGTGTCATGATCGACATCCCTCCCACCACCACCAACGCCGACACCAGCGCCGACAGCGACACCCGAGAGTCGTCTCGAGATGGCGACGCTCAACCGTTTCTTTTTGCTCAGTGCGGGGTCGTCCGAGGGGAGTGCGTAGGGACGGATGGAGAGGTGAACGATCGTCGGGGTGACGTTGGATGTGGAGGGGAGTGAAGTCGGGAATCCGACGCCTGTGGCACGTCGATCAGCATATGGTACGAACAGAACACGAAAGGATCATCGACATCGACGATGTCGTCATCGTTGGCCTCATGGCGTTCGAGAAACCGAAACACCGGCGATCGACGACGGAGACCCGGGAGCAGCAGGCAAGGAAGAGGAAAGGGGAAGAAAAACTCCAAAAACGCACGTAGTAGCGTATCATCGTCCTGCAATATCTTTCCCAGATACAGTATTCGGAGATAGGATGGCGCAGGCGGACGTTCGTCCTGCCAATCTAAGCCAGACAAGGACCGAGGGAAAGGAAATGGGGCCGAGCGAGGCGGGCCGAAAACGATCGAAACGAGAAATCAGTACAACACGGCCGATCATCACGCAGTGGGGGCGGAAATGACGACGAACCTGCATCACGCGCTGGCCATGCGTTCCATACGAGCTCCTTGACCCGTCCGACTGTGGTTTCTGGCTCAAAGGATTGGGTTTTGCGAAGTCCGGAGATGAGGAGGAATGTGAGCGATACTTGGGGGGTATGTGGAATGGGGGGCTCGGTGACGGGGGTCTGTGCGCCAGTTGTTGGTGGGCCCGGTGCCGGCGTCATAGTCGTCGTCGTCGTCGTAGCTGGGAGGGTCGTGGCATCAACAGCAGCAAGCGCATCCTGCACCGCAAACGCAGTGGGGAGCGGCAGTGGAGGATACTCGGGCACAGACAACGAATCCACGTCGACTCTTGTATACGACGTCCGCGCGCTTGCGGAGATGTAGGGGTCGAACCTGGCGTTGGGAGGGTGTTCTGTCGAGGGACGGTCGGAGGAGCGCGGTGGGGCGTAGGCGTATGTGCTGCCTTGGGAGGTGAAGGGTCTGACGACGGTGTCTGCAAAGGGTGGACTGGTGGACGGTTTTGGCGGTGGTGGTGTCAACAGTTGGGGCTGGCTCGTGGACGCAATGGCATCGGACGGGTCGGTGCTCATCGTGGACAAAGGCGAACGAAAATTGACAGCGCCCGGGGCAATGCGACACAGCGACACAGCGAGGAAGAGCGGACGGTTACGGCGCACGCGAGAACTTGTTCAGATAACCCGACGCACGGCAGAGATCGGGAAGCGCTAATATAATAGACCGCCCGATGGGAAGAAATTTTGACAACAGTCCTTGCGAGATACAGCAAAGAAGACAGTCGAGGGGGTCGACGTCGGCCAGGATCCTGTCTGTTCTGAATGCCCCCGCTGTCAAAATCGGTCCAAGTCGACGTTTCCTCACAAGAATGGATACGTTTCCTGCTCGCTGAGTTGCGCTCGCTCGCTTGACCTTTGTTTTGTTGCATCCAGTTTGCTCCTAAATTGTGATACACACGCATCATCATCCTGGAACATTCAGTTATTTAGGTCTAATTTTGCAACCAAGTTATCTGCCAGGAACAAGTGTGTTAAAGGGATTGCCAGTGCGAGTCTGCTCCGAACTTTGACGATCACCAAAGAGGAAACCCCTAGTAGACGAACATGTTCTACGAAGAAATCGGTCTCGGCTCCACAATCGGTTCACATCTTCGCAGGTCATTGATTGCGAATCTGGAAAATGGATATCTTACACGGCGAAAACCGGACAGTCGTGAACAAAAGTTCACTCGTGCCGCTGTACACGCACTATGATACTTGTCGGATCGGAATCCTGGCACATGATGCACCTAGCCTTGTAATCATGGAAATGAGGCCTAGATCGCCGACGACGTACACTCGTTGAGAAAGGAGCCTCTAGGACACCAATGACATCCCGTGTGGTCGTCTCTCAGCGCAACAGAACCAACCCCCTCCCTTCCTCCTCAGGAGTCGTGAACATCTCGTCAAATCAACTCCCCACCCAACGACTCTGTGCATAATGCCCTGATCTCCGCGCTGGGCAGTCGATCCTCGAAAACTAACTTAAAGGGCATTGCATGCATATTCGCAGTATCCGAGAAAGCGAACGAATCGATCGGCGCTGCGGGGTTTTCGGACACACGGAAGGCCCACAGCACGAACGCAGTATTTATGAACACAGACCTATTTGCAACGTACATTCCGGGACAAATTCTGGGTGCGGCAGCGTCAAAGACGTGTATGTACGCGTGCAGATCGACAACGCCTTACCTGCGACCGAAGCCGAATGTGCAGAAATGTAGGTCATCCCGCAAGTTTCCTTGTGGAGTAAACCAGCGCTGGGGATCAAATTTCTCAGGGTTCGGAAAGACCTCTGGGTCGTTGGCAATCGCCCTGAGAACAATGTCACCTCTACTCAAGCAACACCCCTTTGGACGTACCAATGGTTTCCGATGACCGTTGCACCTTTGGGAATCAAGTAGTCATTCCACACGAGATCTGTCGTTGCACAGTGCGCGAATCCTGGGGCATGCATCAGATGCTCTACACACGGTGTCTGAGTGAGCGAACGCACCTCCGATACTCACGGGTCGCCATCTCAGGCTCTCTAACATGAATGCGGTCACTTGGGGGAGCATTTCCTGGTCACCGAAAGATGGAACTGCAGTGATCTCAACGGTCCGATCAAGCATTAGCAATGAAATGTGGCGCACGTCTCTCCCATCCGACAACGTTGTCCAGCTCCTCTTGTACCCTGGCTTGAGCCTCTGGATGCAAAGCAGCTGCCATCATCATTGTCGTGATCGCCGAAGCAGTCTGGCAACGAGAAGCGTTAGGTCCGCCTTGCAATTAAATCATGTTCAAGATGTCGAGTTGGTCGATTTGATACTGACCGTATCTGAGCCTGCACCAAACATGGATCCAGCAACGTAGGCAATTTCCTCATCAACGACTCCATACTCGCTTTGTTTCTCTAGCAAAAACTTGGCAAAACAAGGCTGAGCATCGCCTCTTCCCTGGCTGAAGTCAACTTCCCGAGTCCACAATGAATGAAAATTAGTTTACCATCTGTTCTCGCACCAAATTCAGCTGCCCTTGAAAAAGAGCGAGTTCTTCCTGATGCCACTTCCTTAACTGCGTGAGGTACCCTGGAACGTACTTAAGGATAGGGTACGTGTCCACGAGATATGCCCCCGGACGCATGACTTGACCGAGGCGCGACAAACAACGATTTACAGCCAGAACTTCAGGATCGCTGTACGCAGTCGGCGTGGTTTTGCCGTAGGTGATGGACATGATCACTGATGCAGCATACCTGAGGTCAAGTAGTCTCAGTCGAACCCAACAATGGACTGCGCGAGGGGAAGTACCGTTTAGCGTGCATCTGGTGGTTCCCAGGGTCTGCCAGGATGTCGAGCAGGACGTTCTTTGCATGTCGGACCTGTACTGGCTCGTAAGTCACCGCAATCTTGGGTTGCAACACCGCATGTAGCGCTCTGTATCGCAAGGGCAGATGGTTCTGAGATGGCGTATTCCTACGAGATTCAAAATTGTACCATCGTACCTGCGGAGTCTGCGAAGTCGATCTCCAGACCTTGCCACGAGAATCCTCATACCTCCAGAAAGCGTCTCCCCAGCTGCGATCGAAGGAGGCCTGTCGGCGAGCGAGGCGCCTTGTTTTTCCATGATTTCCATGGCCGCTCGATGACGGCCAATTATTATAAAAATCCGGGTTCCTTGTTTCAGAGAGAATACGGGGCCATACTCCTCGGTCATCTTCGCGAACGCGAAGGGCGCTCTTCGATTACCAGGTCAGACAAATTGCCCGGTATGGGCAAGAACATATTTACCGAGATGTAGGAAGTTTATTTCCGAAAAGGAAAAGCCAGTGTCCAGGCGGACCTGGGGGCAGCGGCACCCGCACTCGAGCGCTGAAGATGTGCTTCGCAGAGAACCATAGTCCAAAGAGAAGCGCAACGGTATATATGAAGTACCAGTTCAGCGCAAGTACGAACATTCGAGTCACACTTGCAACACTGGGAAGGACTGAAGGAAGGACTAGTGTGAGTCTGCCTCCCTTACAATACGCCCGAAAAACAAGCTTACCTGATAAGTGGGCACACGGGTTTGTACTTGAGCTGTACGCAGTCGGCGGTTATATATGTCGCTGCGCTTTCCTAACCGGCTGGCGTCCGCCTGATTAAGTGGGTCGAAATTATGCCGCGGAGAACGTGTCCACGTCAGTGACTGGCGTCGGTTCAGTTTACACTACTTACTACTAGTACATGGTCCGTGGTTTATGAACACAGACCTATTTGAAATTTGCGAGCTGCACTCCAGGATCTGTCAAAGACGTGCCATATGTAAGCATACGGATCGGTGCAAGTGGATCGGCATCGCCTTACCTGCGACCAAAGCCGTGCGTGGAGAAATTCAGGTCATCCCGCAAATCTCCTTCCGCAGTAAACCAACGCTGGTGATCAAACTTGTCAGGGTTCGGAAACACCTCCGGACCTAGGACCGGCAAGACCCTTTCATACCAATGGTTTCCAATCACCGTTGCCCCTTTGTAAATTGGTATGTAGTTCTCCCCGCTGACGCCTGCCTGATTGTCAAGCCCGCTCAATTTCGGGAATATAACCCCGAAAGCGCAGGAACACGAAGGGATAGAGTGTCTAGTGGGAGACTCACGTAGACAGGTTCTTGGATGGTAATAAAGGTATTGAGTGGTTCAAGAGTAAGTTTGAGAGAACTTAGGAGTGAACCAGTGGGAGGAAAGAACAAGATAGTTCGATAGAGAGATAGGCTGTAAGGCCCATCTTATATAGTATCTAGTACTGTTTGTACGTATTGATACTGAACTCTAATATCATAAC
>JBBPNP010000473.1:0-15961 GCA_038090955.1 Xerocomellus intermedius
TTTAAACTACGATACTCACTAGACACATTGGCAACCGGAACACCCAGATTGTTCAAGTTGCTTTGCCTTTTCCCTTCTCATTAGGGGTTTCTTCGTCAATGCTGCGTACCTTTCTGAATTTGGAACATGACTTCTTGTGATCGCCGCGGGACCAATTGCATTCTCGGCATCTAGTGGAGGGACTTGTGCAGATTTTGCCGTGATGTCCTTCGGCTCCACAGTTGAAGCATCCCGTAAAGCGCTTAGCTTGGGGCTTCTTTCTGAATGCGTCAATGTGTTCCTGATCCTGTTCATCATCACTCCAGCTAGCATGTAAGGCACTCACATCCATGGCGTTCGGATCGTGAGATGGTTTGCTACTGGGTTGGAATCAACTTGGAGAGGAGAACTTTGCCGAAGTAAAGCCTGTCCTTCCTCGGCATAGGAAGTTCATGGGTTTCATGATTTCTCCGGTCTTTCGCACGGCATTTAGATAGGCATTGACGTCATTGCTAGATCTTTTACCTTCCCTAATGATCTGGTCACGAATCTCCGGGTTTATGTTCTGTTCTAGAATGTCTATGGCATGCGAGTGACCTATACCAGCATCCTTGCAGTACTTTAGGAACTGGTCGACAAAATCGCAAGAGCGCATGTTCCCTTGTTTGAATGCCCAGAGTTTAGTTCGCGCCCAATCGGGTTTAGCGGTAGGCCGGTATTGCTTGACTATGTCAATTTCAAGCTCTGCCCAAGTGTACAGTCTACCTTGCTCTAGTCGCTGCGCGGCGAAGGTTCCTGCCTTTTGTTTCATGCGAGATAGGACAGCCACGGTGGCGTCATAGGACTTAGCGGGTATGGTATCTTGGTTGACATTCAGCCAAGTCTTTATCTTTAGCCACCATTCCTCAAACTGGCTGATCTCTCCATTGAAGTTGCCAGGATCGGCAAATACTTCAACTTTCTTAGAGGAAGAAGGTTTTCCTGTTGGCGGGCCGGGCGTGGCATTGAGCTGATTCCTCAATCGGTCTACTTCCTTTTCGAGTGCAAATGCATATGTGTTGATCACTCCAAACTGGTTAGCTAGGAAGGTGAGTTGGGCCGAGAGGTCAGGTTCGTTAAATAAGTCATTGGAGAACTGGTCGATGTCGAAGTTGCGGGGGTTGTAGTGGGCCATGGTGAGGGAAAGGGTCTTGGTTAGATTAGATTACAAGTGAGCTAAGTGAGATGAAAGGTACTAGTTACGAAAGAAAAGTTAATCCTTGGCTTTCTCAATGGGGATTTGACCAAGACCCGGAATCTCTATGTTAGAGTTTATTTCCCACTGATCCGCAGGTGTTTCTGTAGTGTCAGATTCGGGATTACTCTCAGCCAGTTCGGGGATACTTGGGTGCGGGCTATAGGTGGGGTAAGCGTAACCTTGTTCTGCTTCGAAATTGGCTTGGAAGCTTTCAGCAAAGTATTGTCCGGCGATTGCTTTGATCTGACTGATTTGTACGTGAGTGAATACCCAATCAATCCACAAGTTGGTCCACGTGGGTGGTTGTTGTGCTTCGAGCGGAATGGGATACCAAGTGTCTGCTGCTTCGGCAGGTGGTTCTCCCCAAGGGTCTGCTTCAGCTACGTCTGGCCACTCGTCGTCAGCGGCTTTGTAGTTGAGTAAGGAAGGGTTGGTGATAGAAAGTGACAAGAGAGTGTTGTTGCGATAGAGGTCGATGTTAACTGGTTGACCGGCAGGGATTGCACGAACGATGAGAAAGGTTAGGAACAAGAGAGTGACTGTGAACAAGTAACAGAAAGTGAGGAGGTACTGGTTCATAAAGCTTTCCGAACAGTAGAGGTAGTTTGTTTCTTGAGACGGCGAGACTTTTTCAAGATGCGGTAATAGGGGAAATCGGGTGTATAGATCTTACCCGATTTGTGTTTGCTTAATGCGCTTACGTTAGATTGAAAGCGCTTCCTTTGATCCGGGGTTAATCTCCGATGTTGATTAACTTGATCCAGATCTAATCAGAATCTTCTTGATCGGATTCAATGTAAGGGGGCGGGGGATTGCGAGGTCTAGGATTAAGAACAAAATGTGGTACCGAAGAGGAGCGATACGGTTACGTAGAGCAGGACGTGGTGGAGCACCCCTAAACCAACGGTGAGGTACAAGATTAGGGAAAGGGGGATAGCGGGGCGGATTTCTCTCTTCACAATTAAGTCTTTCTTCGACTCTATCTCTAGCCTCGAGGACTCTCTGCCAGATCTGTTGGCGGCGTTCCTGCTCGGCTCTCTGCTGAATGCCCAGCTGTATTCCCTCTCTGATAATATCCGAGACTTCTGATGGTAAATGTACTCGGCGTAGAACGTAATCGATATCGTCGACACGTGTCCTGGAGTCAGAGGAGGAGGCAACGAGGGTGGAGTCGGTTGCTGCACGGTGACGGTATACCGGCTGCCAATCGACTGGCTGCTCAAGGGGGGATGGTGATCTTATTGGTGTTGCTGGGTGGTAGACTGAGTCTCCTCGCTGGTAAGGCGAGTAGCGCGGGGCGGGACTACGAGTACGGTACGAGGTGAGCCGACTAGAGGCTCTGCTAGGACTAGGGCTAGGGCGAGTGGTTGGGTAGCGTAGACTAGGTAGAGGACTGGGGATATGCTCTTCACTCTTTGTCTCCTCAGCTTCCGATAACGAAAGGGGAACTTCAATGGGAGACTCCTCCTGTTTGACAATCGATGGCACTGACGATTTAAGCGGTCAGTGAAACACGTGTAACGATGTCGAGGAAATCCTACTAGTGATCAAGGGTGTCAAGGCAAGCGGTTGGGTTAACTAGACCAAAGGCTTGTTGTAAGTCTTGTCCTAATGAAATGACCAGTACTCACTTGTAAAGCACAAGCCTAGACAATAGAACAATAGAGATAGAAGTGTAGCTCCTAGAGTTGAAGGGAAAACTCCAAGAGGACAAGACTGAGGTCCTCTGGCGCTCTATTGGGGGTTTATATACTACACAGGGGTTTGTACTAGTGTACACTAGATCGGTAGATATCCTATGCTACATGAGTAGGTAGTGAGGCGTACATGCCCCTAACAGGTGATGTCCACAAGGCATGGGTGAGGTAGGCAGTGCGCATGAGGCGAACATGTGCGAGGCTGCGCGACATGTGTGATCGGTGAGGCTGACATGAGGCGAGGCTGCGCAACATGTATGATTGGTGAGGCGCACAGCAATACACATGGTACCCATGAGGCGAGTGGGTCTGGACTGGGACCGGACTTGAGCATTTAGTGGTTTCGGGTGATAGGGGCTAATGGATAGGGGCTAAATGCGAAAGTCGCTCTAGAAAATCAGGAAAAATAGGGAAAAATAAGGGAAAAATTGGTAGTGTCTGTAACAGGGGCGGGGGGTTGCGAGGTCTAGGAGGGATATGTATTGTGTGTACAAAACGGGAAACTATTCGTACAGTAGGAACAAGACGGCTAGTGGTGAATGTAATCTTCACAGAAACGTGCAGGTACCCTAAGGAGTTCTCTAGGGCGAAGAGGAGAGATGTGGTTACGTAGAGCGGAACGAGGAGGCACACCTCTAAACCAGCGTCGCGGTACAAGATTAGGAAGAGGAGGATGGCGGGGTGGAAATCTCTCTTCACGATCAAGTCTTGCTTCGACTTGAGCACAGGCCTCAAAGACTCTCTCCCAAATACGATCTTTGCATTCCTGTTCTGCTCTCTGCTAAGCGCCAAGCTGTAATCCTTCTCGAATAAGGTTTGATACCTCTGATGGAAGGTATACTCTGCGTATAGCGTAATCAATAGGATCGACACACGTTTCAGGATCTGATTCTGAGGGGACGAGAATGGAGTCGGCTGCTGCACAATGGGCAATTACTGGGGCCCAATCAACTGATTGTGCGAGTGGAGTGAGTGATCTTTCTGGTGTCGCTGGGTGATAAACGGAATTGCCTCTCCTCACAGGCGAGTAGCGGAAAGCGGGCGAGCAGGTACGGTAAGAGGTGAGCCGACTAGAGGCTCTACTATGACTAGGACTAGATGTGGGATAGCGAAGACTTGGTACGGTGCTGCGCTCCTCTGACTTTGTCTCCTCAGCTTCCGATAACAAAAGGGGGACTACAATGGGGGACTCCTCCTGTTTGACAATCGATGGCACTGACGGTTCAAGCGATCAGTGAGACACGAGTATCGATGTCGAGAAGATCCTACTAGTGATCAAGGTTATCGAGGCAAGTGGTTGGGTTGACTAGACCAAAGGCTTGATATAAGTCTTGTCCTAATGAAACGACCAGCACTCACTAATAGAGCACAAGCCTAGGCAATAGAACAATAGAGTAGAGAAGTGTAGCTCCTAGAGTTGAAGGGAAAACTTCAAGAGGACAAGACTGAGGTCCTCTGGCGCTCTATTGGGGGTTTATATACTACACAGGGGTTTGTACTAGTGTACACTAGATCGGTAGATATCCTATGCTACATGAGTAGGTAGTGAGGCGTACATGCTACTAATAGGTGATGTCCACAAGGTATGGGTGAGGTAGGCAGTGCGCATGAGGCAAACATGTGCGAGGCTGCACGACATGTGTGATCGGTGAGGCTGACATGAGGCGAGGCTGTGCGACATGTGTGATCGGTGAGGTGCACAGCAATACACATGGTACCCATGAGGCGAGTGGGTCTGAACTGTGGACCGGACTTGAGCATTTAGTGGTTTCGGGTAATAGGGGCTAATAGATAGGGGCTAAATGCGAAAGTCACTCTAGAAAATCAGGAAAAATAGGGGAAAATAAGGGAAAAAATTGGTACAGTCGACTCCCTCATAATGCATACCCCTCGGGATAGGCCTAAAGGTATGCGTTATGAGGGAGTATGCATTATCGGGGAGGTTGACCTTTACGGCAGTGAAATTTGAGTAACCATTATGTGCGAATAAGGATAGTGCTCTACTACTAAGTGAAGCTATTTACGAGTAAAGTAACTAGTCAATTTTTTGTCCTTCATACTCTTCACCTCATGGACCCGTGTCATCCGCCCAAACGAGCCCAGTACCACCTCTACCTTACGTGCAAGTGGATCATCCATCTCATTGGCATACCTGCGCAAGACCATCATCGCCTGGAGTGCTTCCTTCCGTGTTGGAGGTGGTTCGGTAGGTTCGTTGCAGTTGTTATTCCCATCAGCGCTGACCTCATCGCCATAGCGGCCCTCGCTCAATTTCCGCGCTGCCTTTATGTCCATCACTGCCTGAAAAATATCCTCGTCGCCCGCATCGAAGACATGGCTTGACTCAGCAACTGGATTAAGCAACTCCGTGATGTCCATTCGGTTTGAACGTTGGAGGGCCCCTGTCGCCTCCAAGACGTCCAAAGCTTCAGTAACGAGCCTCTCCTCTTCAGATACAGGATTGTTATTGGCCTGGGCTTCAGTGGTATGAACAAGAGCCGAGATGGGGAGAGTAGGGAGAATGGAAGGTCTGAACAAGAGGAGGTCGCTCGGCATGATATTGGCCTTATTCCAACAGTTGCAGATTGTCGTAGTATCCACCTCGTTCCAAGCTTCATTGGCAAGTCTCATGGTGGCGAGTTGATCAATATCATATATGCTTGAAGGGGTGGTGCCAGTCTCATACAATTCGATGGCACGGTGAATGAACTTGGCACGATAATGGGCTTTAAAGCAACGAATAATGCCTTGGTCGTTAGGCTGAACGTGCGCGGTAAGATTTGGCTCAAAATTGATGACACGAATGTGAGTGAGCGAGTCTGGAACAATATGACCTGAGAAGTTATCCTGCAATAGCAGGATTTTTCGATCCTCGCTCCTGAGCCTCCGGTCCCAATCCTGAAGCCACTCCTGGTAAATTGTAGATGTCATCCAGGCCTTTCCGTTGCTCCGGTAGTTGAAGCCAAGTTGCGAGCCAGTCTTGTTTTTGAATGCACGTGGTTTCTGTGCTTTTCCAATGATCAGGGGAGGTAATTTCTGTGATCCATTTGTATTTGCGGCGAGCAGATAGGTGAGTCAAAGCTTTTTTCCTTTTATGCCAGAGCCTTTCTTGTCGGATAGTCCACGATCAGGTGGCATGCTGTTGCTCCGTTCGTTAATCAATGTTGCTGGGCATCTCAAAAGAATGAAAACTCACACATAGAACAACCCTGTCTCATCCGCATTAAAAATGTCGTGTGACTTGTATCCCAGTTTTCTAAGAAGATCCTGAATACATATTTGCTCTTTCTCAACAGTATCCATGACAGCAGATGCAGCCTCGCCATGCCGTTTCACGCCCTTGAGCCCATTCCGTTCCTTGAACCGGCTTAGCCACCCATCACTAAGATTGAGACGCTCATCATTGGGAACACCAGCAAGGTCAGCAAATGATTTCCATTTTTGTCGGAGGACTTCTCCAGTGAGAAGGATGTTGTCCGCCATTGCTTTGGACACCCAGAGGTCCAACATCTCAGCCACCTCTGGATGCTGGGTTTGACGGACTCGTTTGGATGAGTAAGATGAGGCTGCGCTGGATTTATACTCCACTTGCCACTTTGATTTGTCCCTAAGCCATGCAAATATCCTTGGCTGCTTCAACAGGAGATTTGGATAGATGGCATCAAAATGCTTGGCTGTTTCCGTCTGGTTCTTGCCATTGGCATGATGCCAATCAATGATTTCAATCCATTGTTCCAGTGTTGCATTCTCTTTTTTCTGAAATACATACAGCAGGGGATTTGTCTTTCTTTCCTGACTCAGGGGATCTGTCTGTGGGTGCTGTATTGGGACCTACAGAGAATTAGACTCCGTACACTGCACGCTCTGAGTGAACATGAAAAATGAGCCTATGTTTTCGCTTTTTTGATGGTGCATCACTTTTCCCACCTCCTGCAAGCTTCTGCAGCTGCTGTGCAATTATTCTGTCCTCAGAACCCAACCTTTGAAGGCCATGTTTATAGTCGGATGCATCATCCAAGGCCTCCACTACCCGTTCTTCATCTATCAAGTTCCCCTTGCCGTCAAGCCACTCTTGATCATTCTCTGATATTGAGTCACCAGCCCTCAACTTGGTAGTAAGCCTTGCCTTCCGTTCTCGGACTTGATCACGAAGCTTTATTAAACCCTTTTTAAGAGCGTCAATGGGTTTCATGGGAACAAGCTGGTGTTTCGGTTCACTGTTGCCAAATTTATTTCCATGATATATGATATGTATGGATTTTGGGTGTCGAGATTTGCTATGGGTTATGTGTTATGAGAGAGTCATGGGTTATGGCCTGCAAATGGACTTGGGAAACTCAAAAAGCTATGGGTTATAAGGGAGTATGGGTTATATGGGGTATGTGTTATGAGGGAGTCGACTGTAGGGTCTGTAACACTTACCAACTCTGGCATTCGTCGGCCTCGCTTTGGCATGTGCTGTCTTCAGGGTCAGGTCGAAATTCCTGCCATTCAGGAGTGGCCACATGTTCTTCAGGATCTCTTTGATGATCCTCAGAATCGCAGGCAGTTCAAGAAGAAGATTCACCAATATAACAACACTTTGGCATTTACATCCGTGGATGTTGATATGGACAATCAAGCCATCCAAGGATCTGGACCATCATCATTCCGCATTCTCCAATAAAAAATTGCATGATTGTGTTACAGACACTACCAATTTTTCCCTTATTTTTCCCTATTTTTCCTGATTTTCTAGAGCGACTTTCGCATTTAGCCCCTATCTATTAGCCCCTATCATCCGAAACCACTAAATGCTCAAGTCCGGTCCACAGTCTAGACCCACTTGCCTCATGGGTACCATGTGTATTGCTGTGCGCCTCACCGATCACACATGTCGCGCAGCCTCGCCTCATGTCGGCCTCACCGATCAAACATGTCGTGCAGCCTCGCACATGTTTGCCTCATGCGCACTGCCTACCTCACCCATACCTTGTGAACATCACCTGTTAGCAGCATGTACACTTCACTAGCTACTCATGTAGCATAGGATATCTACCAATCTAGTGTACACTAGTACAAACCCCTGTATAGTATATAAACCCCCGATAGAGCGCCAGAGGACCTCAGTCTTGTCCTCT
This sequence comes from Xerocomellus intermedius, assembly GCA_038090955.1. Lineage (NCBI taxonomy): Eukaryota > Fungi > Basidiomycota > Agaricomycetes > Boletales > Boletaceae > Xerocomellus > Xerocomellus intermedius. Next base: position 8,034 of record JBBPNP010000473.1, read on the forward strand.
TGGAGTTTTCCCTTCAACTCTAGGAGCTACTCTACTCTTGCTATTGTTCTATTGTTACTAGGCTTGTGCTCTATCAGTAAGTGCTGGTCGTTTCATTAGGACAAGGCTTACAACAAGCCTTTGGTCTAGTCAACCCAACCGCTTGCACCGTTACACGAGGCATCTAGCTAACCGCCTCCAAGTGTCTTGTATAGTCAAGAAGGAAGAGTCCCTCATTGCTGTCCCCCTTCTGTTATCAGAAGACAAGGAGACCAAATCAGAGGAACGCAGTATCACCCCTAGTCTATGCTACCCAATTTCTAGCTCTAGTTCTAGGAGAGCCTCTAGTTGGCTTTCATCTTACCGTACCCGCTCGCCCGCTCTCTGCTACTTGCCTGCAAGGAGAGGCAATTCTTGTTACTGCCCAGCGACACCAGAGAGATCGCCAACCCCACTTGCTCAATCAGTCGACTGGGCCCCCATATGTAGTTGCCCATCATGCAGCAACCGACACCACCCTCGTCTCCTTAGGCTCAGATTCTGAAACACGTGTCAATCCTATCAATTACGCTCTACGCCAAATATACCTTCCATCAGAGGTGTCAGACCTTATTCGAGAAGGACTATAGCTTGGCGCTCAGCAGAGAGCAGAACAGGAATGCAGAGATCATATTTGGCAGAGAGTCGTTGAGGCCCATGCTCAAGTAGAAGAAAGACTTGATCGTGAAGAGAGACTTCCACCCCGCATTCCTCCTTTTCCTAATCTTGTACCGCGACGCTGGTTTAGAGGCGTGCCTCCTCATCCCACTCTATGTAACCGCATCTCTTCTCTTCACCCTAGAGAACTCCTTAGGTTACCTACACGTTTCCACGAAGATTACAGTTGCCACTAGTCGCCTCGTTCCTACTGTACAAAGAGTTCCTCATTCTGTTCATCCAATACAAATCAGACCTCGCCACCCCGCCCCCATACGTTGAGTCAGACGAAGAAGATTCTGACTAGATCTGGACCGAGTTAATCAACATCGGAGATTAATAGCCCGCACCCAAGCATCCCTGAACTTGCTGAGAGCAATCCCAAATCCGACGCTATAGAAATACCTGCAGATCAGTGGGAGATAAACTCTAACACAGAGATTCTGGATCTTGGTCAATTCCCTGTTGAGGAATCCGAGGATTAATTTTCTCTCGTAACTAGTACCTTTTTCATCTCACTTAGCTCGCTTGTAATCTAATCTAACCAGACCCTTTCCCTCACCATGGCCCACTACAACCCCCGCAACTTCGACCTCAACCAGTTCTCCAATGACTGATTTAACGAACCCGATCTCTCGGCTCAACTCGCCTTTCTAGCCAACCAGTTCGGAGTGATCAACACATATGCATTCGCCCTTGAAGGAGAAGTAAACCGATTGAGGAATCAGCTCAATGCCACCCCCGGATCGTCAGCAGCAAAACCTTCCTCCTTTAAGAAAGTTGAAGTGTTTGCCGATCCTGGTAACTTCAATGGAGAGATCAGCCAGTTTGAGGGATGGTGGCTAAAAATAAAGACTTGGCTTAACGTCAACCAAGATACCATACCATCTAAGCCCTATGACGCCACCGTAGCTGTCTTATCTCACATGAAACAGAAAGCAGGAATCTTTGCCACGTAGCGACTAGAGTTACTGTAGGTAGACAGTACACTTGGGCAGAGCTTGAAACCGACATAGTCAAACAATACCGGCCTACTGCTAAACCTGATTGGGCGTAAACTAAACTCTGGACATTCAAACAAGGAAACATGCGCTCTTGCGACTTTGTTGACCAGTTCCTAAAGTACTACAAGGATACTGATATAGGTCACTCGCATGCCATAGACATTCTAGAACAGAACATGAACCCGGAGATTCGTGACCAGATCATTAGGGAAGGTAAACGATCTAGTAATGACATCAATGCCTATCTAGATGCCGTACAAAAGACTGGAGAAATCATGGAAACCATGAATTTCCCACGCCGAGGAAGGACAAGCTTCACCTCTGCAAAATTCACCTCTTCGAGTTGATTCCAACCCAGTAGCAAACCATCTCACGATCCGAACGCCATGGATGTGAGTACCTTGCATGCTAGCTGGAGTGACGATGAACAGGAACAGGAACACATTGACGCATTTGGAAAGAAGCCCCAAGCTAAGCGCTTTACGGGATGCTTCAACTGTGGAGCTGAAGGACATTACGGCAAAATGTGCACAAGACCCTCCACTAGATGTCGAGAATGCAATTGGTCCCGTGGCAATCACAAGAAGTCATGTTCCAAATTCAGAAAGATACACAGCATCGATGAGGAAACCCCTAACGAGAAGGAAAAAGGCAAAGCAACTTGAACGATCTGGGTGTTCCGGTTGCCAATGTATCTAGTGAGTATCATAGTCTAAATTATCTTAGTCAAGTAGGGTCTCCAATAGAATTGGAGCTTGGCCGGGGCTCCAAACCGGTGCTTAATTCCGCTTCTACTCACACCTCTAGTAAAATCCCAGACAATGCGCGCATCCACACCCTCAATGATAGAGATATCACACTGACCGTTGAGATCTCACATACACGACATGGTCATTGGCTTATGGGAACCAGAGCATTGCTTGACAGCGGAGCCAATACCATCTATATTGACAAGGCTTACACCCAGAAAATGAAACTCCCCTTGCTCTCATTACCAAATCCAGTCCCAGTGTATAATGTTGATGGAACACGTAATGTCGCTGGATCTATCACCCATTGCGCTGAGATCATTATTTAGTTTCAGTGACACTGTGAGAAAGTTACAGCAGAAGTGACCGATCTAAGAAAGAATCAAATGATTCTCGGTTACACGTGGCTCTTGCATCATAATCCTGAGATTGATTGGATTTTAGGCGAAGTCCGAATGACTCGATGCCCTTGGACTTGCCACACCTTGAAAGGGAAACCCCCTTTCGCTAGACAGATTGAATCTAAGGAACAAGATTCACTTGCCCATATCTCTACCCTCAAACAAGAAACACCAGTACCAAAGGTAGAACCAAAACCTGCAGATCTGGTCCCTCGAGTGTATCATCAATACCTAAAAGTATTCTCAAAGAAAGAGTCTGAGAGGATGCCAATAAGGAAACCTTGGAACCATGCCATAGATCTGAAGGAAACGTTCAAACCTAAAAAGGGTCATCTAATACCCCTATCTCCGGAGGAACAGAAGGAAGTATCCGACTTCATTGATGACCAACTATCTAAAGGATATATCCGCCCCTCCAAATCAGAATCACCCATGTTCTTTGTACCCAAGAAAGATGGGTGAAAGTGAATGGTACAGGACTATCGCTATCTAAATGAGCATACCATAAAGAACAACTACCCGCTTCCCCTGATCTCCCAGCTCATAGACAAACTTAAAGGATCAAAATGGTTCACAAAAGTTGATCTACGCTGGGGATACAACAATGTCCGCATCAAGGAAGGAGACGAATGGAAGGCTGCCTTTGTTTGTCACAGAGGATCCTTCAAACCTGTAGTAATGTACTTCTGACTATGCAACTCGCCGGCCACATTCCCGACCATGATGAACGAAATATTCTCAGACATGGCTGATGTAATGGTGGTCTATATTGATGACCTCATGATCTTCATCAAAACAAACGATATTCAGGAACACGAGAGGCTTGTAAAAAAAGTCCTGAAGCATCTAGAAGAACATGATCTTTTCACGAAACCCGAGAAATGTTCGTTTAGTGTCCAAGAAGTGGAATTCCTTGGTATGATAGTTTCTAGAGAGGGGATCAAAATGAATGATTCCAAGGTCAAAGCCATTAGGGAGTGGCCGACACCCAAGAATGTTAGAGGAGTACGAAGTTTCCTTGGACTAGCAAACTTCTATTGCAGGTTCATTGAAGGTTATGCACAGGTCGCCCGACCTTTGAATGATCTAACCAAGAAAGACACCCCTTTCGAGTGGAAGGAAACTCAGCAGAAAGCCTTTGAAACACTCAAACATTGCTTCACCACTGCCCCTATCCTTGCCTACCCGAATAACAACAGAATATTCCATTTAGAAACAGACGCATCAGACTTTGCCACCGGGGCAGTACTTTCTATTGAACAGAATGGAAAATGGCACCCGGTCACATTCTCTTCTCACTCAATGTCCCCAGAAGAGCGTAATTACTCAGTTGCCGACAAAGAAATACTTAGTGTGATCAGATCACTTGAGCAATAGTGTCACTACCTCGAAGGAGCGCATCACAAATTTGAGATCTAGAACGATCATGCGAATCTACAGTGGTTTATAAGACATCAAGATCTCAATTGCCGCCAAGCCTGATGGGCCCAGTACCTGACCTGATTCAACTTCAAATGGTTACATAAACCAAGAGCAACCATGGAAAAAGCAGACGCCCTGTTTTGCAGAAAAGATCACACTATAGGAATAGAGAATGACAACACCGGAGTACTCGTCATTCCGCCAGGACAGGTCTGTAGTGTTACAGATGTGCGAATCGGAACAGACACAGACATCATCATCGATACGATCAAAGACATCCTTTACGAACTCAAGGAATCAGAGTTAGTACCATTACGCAAACAGTACGTACTCAAGGACAGGATTTTCTATGATGAAAATGAAAAGATCTATGTACCCGATGATCAAAAGCTTCACATGGACATCATCAAATCACATCATGACTCACCAGTTGCAGGACACCCCGGAGTAGAGAAAACAACAGAACTCGCCCAAAGAAGTTACGTGTGGCCAGGAATGGGCACACACATCAAAGACTATGTCTCTCGCTGTGAAAGATGTGCACAACTGAAACCATCTAATCTTGCGCCACTGGGAAAGCTTCGCCCCCTAGAACCACCCGATATGCCCTGGATGGAAGTAACTGCTGATTTCACCACCGACTTGCCATTATCCAAAGGATTTGACTCAATCCTGGTAGTCGTTGACCGTTTCTCAAAGGAAGTCGAGTTCATTCCGTGCAACAAAACAGTCACCGCTCTTGATACCGCCCAACTCTATCTACACAATGTATGAAAGAATCATGGACTTCCCTGAGGAATAGTCTCAGATCGAGGACCACAGTTTGCATCACAGGTCATGAAGGACCTACATATGTAAACAATTAGGGATCCAACCTAGACTGTCCACCGCATTCCATCCACAGACTAATGGGCAAACCAAAAGAATGAATCGTGATCTCCAACAGTACCTATGACTCTTCACTGCTGAAAAACAAGACGAATGGGTAGATTGGCTGCCGATAGCACAGTTCTCCTATAACGCAAAGAAACAAGCTTCTACTCAGAAATCACCATTTGAGGTGACCCGGTCCTATGTCCCTCACATGGCTTTCGAACAAAGAATAACCAAAGCACCCGCTGCTGAGGAATTCTCCTCTACCATGAAAGAAACCCTAGAGCAGACAAAGGCTAACCTTGAGAAAGCACAACAACGGATGAAGGCCCAGGCTGATAAGCATCGCTCAGATGCCCCTAAATATCAGATCGGTGATAAAGTTTGGCTTTCTACCAATAATCTAAAAGTATCTCGTGCCTCAAAGAAGCTTATGGAGCGATGGTTAGGACCATATGATGTCACCAAGCTTGTAGGAGACAATGCATTGAAGCTACACTTGCCACACACCATGCACATTCACTCAGTAGTCAATATCTTCCGTGTTTCCCCCTACAAGGAACCTCTTGAAGGACAGACCTCAGATCGACCCGGACCAGTCAAAGTCATGGAAGATAGAGAAGTGGAGTATGAGGTAGACTATGTCATAGATGTAAGAAGAAAGGGCAAGAATCTGGAGTACCTCGTTTACTGGAAAGGATACTCAGAGGAAGATCGCATGTGGGAACCAAGGAGTCATCTCAAGAATACTAAAGAAGCAATAGAACTCTTTCATGAAAGAAACCCGCACGTTTACCTCCGAGTAATGTTTGGAGAACATACCAAACTCTACAACCCTTACAATGATCGCTTGGAAGTCGATTCTTAGAGAGGGAATAGTGTTACAGACACTACCAATTTTTCCCTTATTTTTCCCTATTTTTCCTGATTTTCTAGAACAACTTTCGCATTTAGCCCCTATCTATTAGCTCCTATCACCCGAAACCACTAAATGCTCAAGTCTGGTCCACAGTCTAGACCCACTCGCCTCATGGGTACCATATGTATTGCTGTGCGCCTCACCGATCACACATGTCGCACAGCCTCGCCTCATGTCGGCCTCACTGATCACACATGTTGTGCAGCCTTGCACATGTTTGCCTCATGCGCACTGCCTACCTCACCCATACCTTGTGGACATCACCTGTTAGCAGCATGTATGCCTCACCAACTACTCATGTAGTATAGGATATCTACTGATCTAGTGTACACTAGTACAAACCCCTGTATAGTATATATGTAAAGCCCCAATAGAGTGCCAGAGGACCTCAGTCTTGTCCTCTTGGAGTTTTCCCTTCAACTCTAGGAGTTACTTTACTCTTGCTATTGTTCTATTGTTACTAGGCTTGTGCTCTATCAGTGAGTGCTGGTCGTTTCAATAGGTGGGATAAGCGTATCCTTGTTCTGCTTGGAAATTGGCTTCGAAGCTTTCGGCAAAGTATTGTCCAGCGATTGCTTTGATCTGACTAGGTTGTACGTGAGTGAATAACCAATCAATCCACAAGTTAGTCCACGTGGGTGGTTGTTGGACTTCGAGCAGAACGGGATCCCAAGTATCTGCTACTTCAGCAGGTGTTTCTCCCCAAGCTTCTGCTTCAGCAGCTACGTCTGGCCACTCATCGTGAGCGGCTTTGTAGTTGAGTAATGAGGGGTCGGTGATGGAAAGAAACAAGAGAGTGTTGTTGCGGTAGAGGTCGATGTTAATCGGTTGACCGGGAGGGAGTGCACAAACGATGAGAAAAGCTAAGAACAAGAGAGTGACTGTGAACAAGTAACAGAAAGCAAGAAGGTACTGGTTCATAAAGCTTTCTGAATGGTAGAAGTGGTTTGTTTCTTGAGATGACAAGATATTTTTAAGATGTGGTGATGGGGGAAATTGGGTGTATAGATTTTACCCAATTTGTGTTTGCTTAATGCGCTTATGTTTGATTGAAAGTGCTTCCTTTGATCCAGTGTTAATCTCCGATGTTGATTAACTCTGTCCAAATCTAATCAGAATCTTCTTGATCTGATTCAACGTATGGGGGTGGGGGATTGCAAGGTCTTACTTGTATTGGGTGAACAGAATGAGGAACTCTGTGTATGGTAGGCATAAGATGGCTAGTGGTGAGTGTAATCTTCACGAAAACATGTAGGTAACCTAAGGAGTTCTCTAGGGCGAAGAGAAGAGATGCGGTTACGTAGAGCGGGACGAGGAGGTGCACCTCTAAACCAGCATCTCAGTACAAGATTAGGAAAAGGAGGAATGCAGGGTGGAAGTCTCTCTTCACGATTAAGTCTTTCTTCGACTCGAGCACGGGCCTCAACGACTCTCTGCCAGATATGATATCTGTGTTCCTGTTCTGCTCTTTGCTGAGCGCCAAGCTGTAGTCCTTCTCCAATAAGGTCTGACACCTCTGATGGAAGGTATACTCGGCATAGAGTGTAATCAATAGGATCAACATGCGTTTCAGAATCTAAGACTGAGGAGACAAGGATGGAGTTGGCTGCTGCACGATTGGCAACTATGTACAGTGGCTCAAACAACTGTCCCAATGTTTGCATGTTTTTCACTAAAGTTGATAACCTCTAACCGCATCTAACCTGTGCCCTAATATATGAGTGTATGAAATGAAGGGCTTACTCCTGGCTTTCTATGGGTGCAAGAATCAAGGGATTCGGTTAGGATTTGATGAAATGGCAGCCATAGCAAAATGACAACTCATTGGGACAGTTGTTTGACTTTGTATTCTTATTACATATATTAGACCCTGGAATGCCATAAG
>JBBPNP010000474.1:0-15932 GCA_038090955.1 Xerocomellus intermedius
AAAGCCAGGAGTAAGCCCTTCATTTCATACACTCATATGTTAGGGCCCAGGTTAGATGCAGTTAGGGGTTATCAACTTTAGTGAAAAACATGCAAACATTGGGACAGTTGTTTGAGCCACTGTAAATAGAATATTCTGTTGTTGTCCAGATAGGCAAGAATAGGAGCAGTGATGAAGCGATGTTTGAGTGTGTCAAAGGCTTTTTGCTGAGCTTCTTTCCACTCAAAGGGGGGTATCTTTCTTGGTCAGATCATTCAAAGGTTGGGCGACCTGTGCATAACCTTCAATGAACCTGCGGTAGAAGTTTGCGAGTCCAAGGAAACTTCGTACTCCTCTGACATTTTTGGATGTCGGCCACTCTCTAATGGCCTTGACCTTGGAATCATCCATTTTGATCCCCTCTCCAGAAACTATCATACCAAGGAATTCCACTTCTTGGACACTGAAACAACATTTCTCTGGTTTTGCAAAAAGATCATGTTCTTCTAGACGTTTCAGGACTTTCTTTACGATTATTTCGTGTTCCTGAATATTGTCTGTTTTGGTAAAGATCATGAGGTCATCAATATAGACTACCATTACATCAGCCATATCTGAGAATATTTCGTTCATCATGATCTGAAATCTGGCTGCTGAGTTGCATAGCCTGAAGTACATTACCACAGGCTCAAAGGACCCTTTGTGACAAATGAAGGCAGCCTTCCATTCATCTCTTTCTTTGATGTGGACATTGTTGTATCCCCAGCACAGATCAATCTTTGTGAACCATTTTGATCCTTTAAGTTTGTCTACAAGCTGGGAGATCAGGGGAAGCAGGTAGTTGTTTTTCGTGGTGTGCTCATTTACTGTAGATAGTGATAGTCCTATATCATTCGCTTTCGTCCATCTTTCTTGGGCACAAAGAACACAGGCGACGTCTGTTCTGATTTGGAGGGGCAAATATATCCTTTGGACAGTTGATCATCAATGAAGTCAGATACTTCCTTCTGTTCCTTTGGAGATAGGGGTATTAGACGACTCTTCTTAGGTTTGAACATCTCTTTTCGATCTATGTATGGCGTGGTCCCAAGGTTTCCTTATTGGCATCCTCTCAGACTCTTTCTTCGACAATACTTCTAGGTACTGATGATACACATGGGGAACCAGATTGTTATGCTTGACTCAGGTAGAGGCAAACACAGGCTCAAAGTATACTTAGGGCAAGGGTTCGACTCAAGGGTTTCTTAGTCAACAAGTAAGTTGTGGGGCTTCCTATGACGACTCCTGGTAGTGGCGGCTACGTAGGGAGTTCAAGGGACAAGGTAAGAACAAACAGCGCGCACTCAAAAGTAGTGCGGGGACTTAGAGAGATCTGGGGGTTGTGTCAAAGGTAGATTGAGCAGGTCAAAGTTAAAGGAAATACATGGTGGTACGTCTGTTTAAATAAGTGAAGATGCGGCGCACAGACCAAGCAGTGTTCGTAGCACTCAGGCTAAGGTGGATATAATGGGAACAATGGGCTGTGCAATAGGAATGGAAAGAGGCTATGCAAGACTGTGTATGAAACGAAAGGACATCCGTAAGGAGTAAGTAGGAATGGGATAAGGGTTACCATGCACAGCACAAAGGAAAGAAGCTATGTTTAGGCGGAAGGCGTTCTGAAGGAATGGTAAAAAGATGACTAGAATGTGACGAGGAGTCAAAGTAATCGACAACGAGTGAAAAAAAGGAGAAATCGTAACATTACCCCCTGACTAGATTTGAGACAATGACAAAAGACACCTAAAATCCGCAGACCGATGCACAGGGGGACCCAGTGATGTTGCTCCAGCCTACACTGTCAATGAGGTCTTCTCCATGACGGTCATTGTCTTTGTCACTGAAATGGAGGGGTTTGTTGCGTGTAGCAAGGTGACGGGATGGGTACGGATAAGGGGAATGGGAGCGATGTAGAGAAGGGACATGGGCTGGGGAACACCTAGACGAGCCTGAAGACCTCCGGTTGGAACTAGAGGAGTGACGAGACGAGAATGGGGACGAGGTGGAAGGCAAGGGGGGAACAGGATGACAGCGAAGAGGGCATTGCTGTCGGGAGTGATGTGGTTGCCAACGAAGCCAAGTAGGACATTGGTAGACTGGGCACACAGTGCGAATATGTCAGAGACCATGGCAGGAGTAGCAGGCCTCATTGTACCTGGGATGAGTAGTGGGAAGCGGGACCGTTTCGTTACCTCCTGTCCACCAAGACTCCATTCGTTGGAGTACGGCTTCTTCGTCAGAATTCAGGGGAAAGGAGGACGCGGAGATAGCCGACAAGGCTCTGGTGGACGGTGTGGTGATAAAAGATAGGGAGCAATTGGGGGAGTTTTGCGCTGCAAGTTCCCGCATGTAGCAGTTGATGTCATCCAAGAATTCCAACATGCCCAACTGGTACATGGTTATGAGGAGGGATCCTTCAATGTTGTGGTAGATTCCACGAATCAGCCTGGGGAGCACAGACTGCTGGGAGTTGGGGAGGTTGATTGTCATGAGGCGGAGGTGGAAGTTTTTCAAAAAGGCGTGTCATAGGACATAAAGGGGGGAGCTCATGTCAAGGAAAAAGTCGATGGCGATGGTGAAGAAGGAGTCTTGGGGGTAGTTGGTGAGGCGTTTGATGTTGGGGGAGTCAGGGAAGTCATCACAGAGGTGGTTTGTGTGGAGGGGGACAGTTACGGAGTGAATAGGAGTAAGAGTTGTAGCAAGAGAGACAGGAGAGAAATTATCAGGTGGGGATGAGGGAGAGGCCCAGCCTGATTGGGGTTCCGTAGATGAAGGACAAGAAGGATCATCAATAATAGAAGCAGTGAAAGACGAAATAGTAGAGATGGCAGTGGAGGCATTGATGGACATGACGGTTTTAGTGAGAGGAGGACGGGGAAAGGAAGACAGAGGAGTGAAGTTTTTTATATGAGGTGAGAGTGGACTTGGCGTGTTTGAGATTCTGCTCGGGAACCCAGGAGTCTTCTTCGGCGGAGTATCCTTTCCATTGGATCAGGAAGTAGTGGGATCTCGGAGATCTGAGGTGGCGGATGATCTTTTCAACTTCACATTCTTCTTCTTTGTCGATAAGGTCAGGGGGTGGCACAGGGAAGTTCTTGCCGTGAATGGGGTTCTCTTTGTATGGCGATAGAAGAGAAGCATGGAAGACCAGGTGAATTTTCTAGGTCTGCGGTAAATGGAGTTGGTAAACAATAGGAGATAGGACTTTGGTGATAACAAAGGGTCCTTCTCGTTTGAGGGTGAACTTTGGGTTGATGATGAGACATTTCTGGTCTGGCTTCCAACCATACTTTGTCTCCTTTGGCAAAAGATTTAAAGCCTCATCGGAGCAGGAGGACATCACTTGTCTAGCAAGTTTGTGTGTGGCAAGGGCTTCATTGCGGGCAGCATAAAGGGTCTTCAGGCAGGTTTCCATGGCAGGGATAGAAGTATTGGGAATTACCAAGGGAAGGGCACGGGGTTCATATCCCATCATGAGATAGAATGGGGATTGGTTGGTGGTGGAATGAGTGTGGTGATCATGGGCGAATTCGGCGTGGGAGATAGAATCAGCCCAGGATGTGGGATTTGTGCCACAGAGGATGCGAAGGTATGTACATATGTCTCGACTTCTTGGTTAACTTGTTCAGTTTCACTGTCAGATTGGGGATGGTATGCAGTGGAGAGGGAAAGATCGTATTTCAAGAGTTTGCCCAGTTCTTGGGCGAAGATGGAGGTGAATTGGGGACCGCGATCCGAGATGACTTTGTTGAAAAGCCCAAAGTGGAGGAATACTTTGTGGAAAAAGAGTGAGGCGACTCCTTCCGCTGTGATAGATTTCTTCATGGGGCAAAGAATTACCCCCTTAGTAAGCCTATGTTCGACCATGACCAAAAAGAAATCAAAGCCAGAAGAGACAGGAAGGTCCATGATAAGATCACATGAGATTTGTTGAAAAGGGCAGGTGGCGATGGATTTGATGGGGGTGAGCGGTGGTATGGTGGGGTGCGTGTTGGCCTTGTTTTGCTGGCAGGTGGCACAGCCTTCAACATATTGGCGGATATAGGAGGCTAGGCCGGGCCACCAGAACACAGCGGTGACAAGTTGTCGAGTTTTCAAGAAGCCAGGATGTCTGGTGGTTTCATGATCATGGCACCGCTCAAGGATGGAGCACCGGAGGGAGTTGTTGGCTGGGACATAAACGTGACCTTTGTAGGTAAGGATACCAGTCTCGACCTGCCAATCGGCGAGTTGGGAGTGGAAAGGAAGGGAAATATCCTTATGCATAGATTGGAGTGCTTGAAGGACAAGGGAGTTGCCTGCAGAAGCGGATTTGATGCAGTGGAAGAGGGCAGTATCAATCAGGTTGACGAAGAGTGACGGGGGAAGAAGGATCACACCTTCGTTGTCGTTATCAGAGGGGGGAAGGAGATCCGGGCAATGGGAGAGGGCATTAGGTCCGGTAAGGAGTTTCCCGGGGACATGAATTATCTTGAGATCGAAGTCTGCAAGATTGATAAGCCAGCAGGCTTGTCGGTGGTTGAGGGCTTGGGATTGTCGGAAATAGGTGAGGTTTTTATAGTCGGTGAAGACTTAAACCGGGAATGGGGATCCCTAGAGGTAGTGTTGCTAGGATTTAAGGGCATGGATGACAGCGAGTAGTTTGCAATCATTGATGTTGTAGTTGCGTTCTGTGGGGGAGAACGATTAGGAGAGGTAGGAACAGGGGTGCCACTCCCCATTAGAGTTGGTTTGTAGGAGGATGGCAAAGGGAGCAGAGAGGTTTGGAAGGTGGAGGACGGGTTTCGAAAGGAATAGTTGTTTGAGGGTTTTTAAAGGCGGTCTGGCAGGAGGGCGTGCAATTCCAAATGAGGTTCTTCTTGGTAAGGTCAATGAGAAGGCGAGCGACATTAGAATAATTCGGGACGAAGTAGAAGTTGGCGAAGCCGAGGAATGATCTAACATCTTTGACTTTGGTGGGGGTAGGCCAAGCAGCAATGCCATCCAGCTTGACGGGGTCCATGGCAAGTTGACCAGGTTTGATGATCATTCTAAGGTATTCAACTTCTTCGGCCACAAAGGTGCACTGCATTTTTCGAGTTTAAGATGGAGGTCTAATTCGGTCATTCATTGAAGAATGCGTTTTGTGCATTCTGTGTGAAGGGTTTCGTCGGGGGAATAGATGAGAAGATTGTCCATGTTAATGACGAGCCATCCTTCAGCGAACATGTCGCGGAAGGAGATGTTCATGAACCATTGAAAGGTGGCAGGAGAATTGGTGAGACCAAAGAACATGATGGTAGGTTTGAAGAGACCCTTGTGCATGATGAAGGTGGCCTTCCATTGGTGGCCGTCTTTGATGCGCACATTGTTGTATTCTCAGTGGACATTGAAAAAGAAAAAGGGAGACACTTGGGAAAAGTTGGATGGACAAATCTTTTCTGAGGCAAGGTTTTCGTCAAGTAAGTCTTCGGTGGCTTTGCGCTCATCGGGGGACAGGGGATAGACTTTGCCAATCTTCGGGATGAAGTTATCGTCAAGGTTGATCTCATGATCACAGGGACAGAATGGTGAAACGTGGTCATTCGTCTCTTTGAAGAATATGGAGGCGAATTGGGCGTACTCCTGGGGGAGTACCTTCTTTGGTTTGGCCTTTTCGGCTGCGGCAGCAAGTTCAGTGGCATTGGTGAGTTTAGCGATAATCAGGGAGCGCATGGGGATAAAGCAAGATCCATAGCAGATAATGCGGTGGATGGTTCTGTTCTAGTTGGCACGGATGATGAACTTGTTCTCGGTTTCCCATTCGTTATATGCGAACAGGTGTTGGTCATAGATAGCGTTTACATTGGTATGATGAGGTGGCGGGACAGAGGGCTGGGAGAAATGGGACTCATGGCGTTTAGTGTTGGTGGAAAAGGAGCAAAAGAGTTCTTGCGACTGATCAAGAGATTCGCTAAGGGAGAGAGTCCTCTCAACCCAGTTAATGACGGGGTTTACCTCCTTATACCAAGGAAGTCCTAGGATGACATTTTTGTTTCCGAGGTTGAGCACATGGAAGGTGACTCGTCTGGTTACTTCTCCGACGTCAAGAAAGAGGGTGGTGGTAAAATGGATTACCCCTTTGGAATTTACTGAGTTGTCAGCGTTTCGGGCCTGGATGGGGGGTTTTGAGACATTGGGTTGGTAGGCGATGTTATCAAACAAAGCCCCAGTTGATACAAGAAATGCCTGCACTACTGTCAATGAGTGCTCGGGTGTCAACGGCTTTCATTGTGTGCGAGGGGACAACGAGTTGAATGGGGATTTGCATAGTAGGTGTAGACTTTACAAATACTGTACATTTGCACACGAGAAGGGGGGGAAAACTTGTGTCAAGGAAATTTCCCTATTTAAAAATCCAAGGGTTTGAAGGAGACTTTCCACACCACTTCTTCCTCATCATCATCTATCTCCTCCAGCTTTGGGAGTTCCTTACTGCTTACTTTCTGCACTTTTGAGTTTGCTTTCTGGGTGAAGATAGGGTAAGGAGTGCTGAGGTGTCCGGGTTTTCGGCAGTGGAAAAAAGGTTTCTTTTCAATGCAACGTTTGCGTTCCTTGGGGGTGAGCTTGGAGACTCAGATGGTGTCAATTACCATGGCGTCGGGGTCATGGGGTTTGGTGGTGGAGTGGGAGAAAGAGTGATAGGGGGACTTGGTATTCCTCTTAACGATTTTGTCGGTGCAGTCCCATTGGGTTTGGAAGGCTATGGCTCGTTTGTACCAGTCTTTGGGGTCATCCGGTATTTTGTCCATGGACATAATGTGATGCATGAGGCTGGAGGGGATTTCAGTGGCGAAGTATCCAATGAGAACGTTCTTGTCCGTGATCCTTGCGAGGGCAACTTGGTTCTTGAAGGTAGCTACGTACTCAACAAGGGTGGGGGAGTAGGTGTTGATTTTGGAGTTTTTGACCATGCGCTTGGTGGAGAGCCAGGAAATGGCATTTCCGACAGTATTGTGGTGTTTGAACATGGTTTCAAACTTTGTGACAAAGTCGGTGAAGGTTCCCAGGGTGATGGTAGTTCCTGAGATGGCTACCTGGCAGAAGGTGGATGCCCAAGTTAGGGTGGACCCTTTGGTCATGTATGAAAGGGCGAAGGCGATCTGTTTCCCATCGGTGTCGTATACGGCCTTATTTACAAGGAGGTAGAAGCGCACGGCGTTTAGCCAGTGCATGGACATTTCGTAGGATCCGTCGTATGCCTCAGGGATGCCAATGCAAAGTTCTGTGAGTTTCAGAGTGGACATGGGTGGCGGTGGTGGTGGAAAGTGAGAGAGGGATGGGACAGGCTGTGGTGGTAGAGGTAGGGGAAACAGTGGGGTAGTGGAGATGGGAGTGGGAGAAGAAGGGGTCGGGTTCCTGGGAATAGAGAGTCCGGAGGAGAATCGATGGGAGAGATCTTGGGTGTCTTCTTCTTCTTGCGAAGTAAGAAGAGTAGTGTCAGGGTCAAGGGGTTCCTTCTCGGAATCTGAGCGAGAAGCTTCGGAGGGTGATTCAGTGGGCAAGGGTTCTCGTGGTACGTACCAATGAGAGAGACGGGAGGATCTATGAGCAATGATGGGAGACTACAACAGTGGTAGCTCCGTCAAAGAGAACTTTGACCTTTTGTTACGCTTGACTCAGGTAGAGGCAAATACAAGCTCAAAGTGTACTTAGGGCAAGGGTTCGACTCAAGGGTTTCTTAGTCGACAAGTAAGTTGTGGGGCTTCCTATGACGACTCCTGGTAGTGGCGGCTACGTAGGGAGTTCAAGGGACAAGGTAAGAACAAAGAGCGCGCACTCAAAAGTAGTGCGGGGACTTAGAGAGATCTGGGGGTTGTGTCAAAGGTAGATTGAGCAGGTCAAAGTTAAAGAAAATACATGGTGGTACGTCTGTTTAAATAAGTGAAGATGCGGCGCACAAACCAAGCAGTGTTCGTAGCACTCAGGCTAAGGTGGATATAATAGGAACAATGGGCTGTGCAATAGGAATGGAAAGAGGCTATGCAAGGCTGTGTATGAAACGAAAGGACATCCGTAAGGAGTAAGTAGGAATGGGATAAGGGTTACCATGCACAGCACAAAGGGAAGAAGCTGCGTTTAGGTGGAAGGCGTTCCAAAGGAATGGTAAGAACGTGACTAGAACGTGACGAGGAGTCAAAGTAATCGATGATGAGTGAGAAAAAGAAGAAATCATAACACAAATCTGCAGGTTTCGGTTCTACCTTTGGTACTGGTGTCTCTTGTTCGAGGGCAGAGATATGGGCTAGGGAATCTCGTTCCTCTGATTTGATCTGGCTAGCAAAAGGGGGTTTTCCCTTTCAGGGTTTGGCATGTCCCAGGGCATCAAGTCATTCTGACTTTACCTAAAGTCCAATCAATCTCAGAATGATGATGTGAGAGCCACGTGTAACCGAGAATCATTTGATTCTTTCCTAGATTGGTCACTTCTGCTGTAACTCTCTCATAATATCCCTAAAACTAAATAATAATCTCTACGCAATGGGTGATGGATCCAGCAACATTACGTGTTCCATCAACATTACATATACATACACCAGCACTGGATTTGGTAATGAGAGCAAGGGGAGTTTCATTTTCTGGGCATAAGCTTTGTCAATGTAGATGATGTTGGCTCCACTGTCAAGCAATGCTCTGGTCCTCATAAGCTAGTGACTATGTCATGTGGATGAGATCTGAACACTCAGTGTGATATTTCTACCATTGAGGGTGCGGATGTGCATGTTGTCTGGGATTTTACTAGGGGTGTGAGTAGAAGCAGAATGAAGCACTGGTTTGGAGCCCTGGCCAAGCTCCAATTCTATTGGAGACCCCACTTGACTATGATAATTTAGACTACGATACTTACTAGATACATTGGCAACCGGACCATCCAGATCGTTCAAGTTGCTTTGCCTTTTCCCTTCTCGTTAGGGGTTTCCTTATCAATGCTGCATACCTTTCTGAATTTGGAGCACAACTTCTTGTGATCGCTGTGGGACCAATTGCATTCATGGCATCTAGTTGAGGGTCTCGAGCAATTTTTGCCATGATGCCCATCAGCTCCACAGTTGAAGCATCCCATAAAGTGCTTGGCTTGGGGCTTCTTTCCAAATGCGTCAATATGTTCCTGTTCTTCTTTGTCATCACTCCGGTTAGTATTCAGGACACTTACATCCATGGCATTCGGGTCATGCAATGGTTTACTACTGGACTGGAAGTGACTTGAAGAGAACTTGCAGAGGTGAAATCTGTCCTTCCTTGGCGTAGGAAGTTCATGGTTTTCATGATCTCTCCAGTCTTTCGCACGGCATCTAGATAGGCATTGACGTCATTGGTTGATTGTTTACCTTCCCTAATGATCTGATCACGAATTTCTGGATTCATATTCTGTTCGAGAATGTCTATGGTGTGCGAGTGCCCTATACCAGCATCCTTATAGTACTTTAGAAACTGGTTGACAAAGTCGCAAGAGCACATATTTCCTTGTTTGAATGACCAGAGTTTGGCTCATGTCCAATTGGGTTTAGCAGTAGGCCAGCATTGCTTGACTATGTCGGTTTCAAGCTCTGCCCAGGTGTACAATCTACCTACTGTAACTCTAGTCGCTGCGCGGTGAAGGTTCCTGCTTTCTGTTTCATATGAGATAGGACAGCTATGGTTGCGTCATAGGACTTAGGTGGTATGGTATCCTGGTTGATGTTAAGCCAGGTTCTCGTTTTCAGCCACTATTCCTCAAATTGACTGATCTTTCCATTGAAGTTACTGGGATAAGCAAACACCTCAACATTCTTAGCGGAGGAAGGTTTTGTGCCTGAGGGTGTAGGGGTAGCATTGAGCTGATTCCTCAATTGGTCTACTTCTTCTTCGAGAACGAATGCATATGTGTTGACCACTCCAAACTGGTTGGCTAGGAAGGTGAGTTGAGCCGAGAGATCGGGCTCATTAAATACGTTATTGGAACACTGGTTGAGGTCAAAGTTGCGGGGGTTGTAGTGGGCCATGGTGAAGGAAAGGGTCTGGTTAGATTAGATTACAAGTGAGCTAAGCGAGATGAAAAGATACTAGTTACGAAAGAAACTTTAATCCTTGGCTTCCTCAACAGGGAACTGACCAAGACCCGGGATCTCTGTGTTAGAGTCTATTTCCCACTGATCCACAGGTGTTTCTGTACTGTCAGATTCGGGGTCACTCTCAGCAAGATCAGGGATACTTGGGTGCAGGCTGTAGATGGGGTAAGTGTAACCGTGTTCTTCCAAGAAGTTGTTTTGGAAGTTGTTGGCGAAGAATCGTCCGGCGATCTCCTTGATCTGACTAGGTTGGACGTGAGTGAATACCCAATCAATCCACAGGCTGGTCCACGTGGGTGGTTGTTGGGCTTCAAGCGGAACGGGATTCCAAGTGTCTGCTACTTTGGCAGGTGGATCTGCCCAGGCTTCTGCTTCAGCTGTTACGTCTGGCCACTCGTTGTCAGCAGTTTTGTAGTTGAGCAGCGAGGAGTTAGTAATGGAAAGGAACAAGAGAGTGTCGTACGATAGAGGTCAATGTTAATCAGTTGACTGGCAGGGAGTGCATGAACGATAAGAAATGCAAGGAACAAGAGAGTGACTGTGAACAAGTAACAGAAAGTGAGAAGGTACTGGTTCATAAAGGTTTGTGGATGGTAGATGTAGTTTGTTTCTTGAGACGGCAAGATGTCTTCAAGATGCGGTAATAGGGGAAATCGGATATATAGATCTTATCTGATTTGTGTTTGCTTAATGTGCTTATGTGATTTTGAAAGTGCTTTCTTTGATCCGGTGTTAATCTCCGATGTTGATTAACTTGGTCCAGATCTAATCAGAATCTTCTTCATTTGATTCAACGTATGGAGGCAGGGAAACGTGAGATCTTGGAGCAACATCTATTGGGTGGCCAAAACGGAAGACTCTGCGTATGGTAGGGATAAGTTGGCTAGTGGCGAGAGTAATCTTTACAGAAATATGCAGGTACCCTAAGGAGTTCTCGAGGCCAAAGAGGAAAGATGCAGTAACGTAAAGTGGGATGAGGAGGTGGGCCTCTAAACCAGTGTCTCGGTACGAGATTAGGAAAAGCAGGAAAGTGGGGTGGAAATACCTTTTCACGATCAAGTCTTTCTTTGACTCGAGCTCGGACCTCAACGACTCTCTGCCAGATCTGATCTTGGCATTCCTGTTCTGCTCTCTGCTGAGCACCAAGCTGTAGTTCTTCTCGAATAAGGCTTGACACCTCTGATGGAAGGTATATTCTGCATACAGTGTAATCGATAGGATTGACACGCGTTTCAGGATCTGAGACTGAGGGGACAAGGGTGGTGTCGGTTGCTGCACAATGGACAATTACTGGGACCCAATCAATTGATTGTGCGAGTGGGGTAGGCGATCTTTCTGATGTCACTGGGTGATAGACGGAGTCTCCTCTCCTCACTGGTGAGTAGTGGAGTGCAGGCAAGCAGGTACAGTAAGATGAAAGCCGGCTAGAGGCTCTTTGAAAACTAGAACTAGATGTTGGGTAGCGTAGACTAGGGATAGGACTGTGCTCCTCTGATTTGGTCTCCTCAGTTTCAATAACAAAAGGGGGACAGCAATGGGGGACTCTTCCTTCTTGACTATACAAGACACTTGAAGGTGGTTAGCTAGATGCCTCGTGAAACGGTAACAAAGGGGTCCTACTAGTTATCAAGGGTAACGGTGGCAAGTGAAGCGGTTGGTTTGACTAGACCAAAGGCTTGTTATAAGTCTTGTCCTAATGAAATGACCAACACTCACTAAGAGTGCAAGCCTAGGCAATAGAATAATAAGAGTAGTGAAGTAGCTCCTAGAGTTTGAAGGGAAAACTCCAAGAGGACAAGACTAAGGTCCTCTGGCGCTCTATTGGGGCTTTATATATTACACAGGGGTTTGTACTAGTGTACACTAGATCGGTAAATATCCTATGCTACATGAGTAGGGCGTGAGGCGTACATGCTGATAATACATAGGTGCTAACCACAAGGTATGGGTGAGGTAGGCTGTGCGCATGAGGCAAACATGTGTGAGGCTGCACACCATGTGTGATCAGTGAGGTGCACAGCAATACACATGTTACCCATGAGGTGAGTGGGTCTGGACTGTGGGCTGGACTTGAGCATTTAGTGGTTGCAAATGATAGGGGTCAATAGATAGGGGCTAAATGCGGAAGTCGTCCTAGAAAATCAGGAAAAATAAGTGAAAAGTTGGTAGTGTCTGTAACAACAGTGTGGGAACTTTCCAAAGTGTTTTGGCATAGGTAGTGACAAGTGGGCATGGAATGGGCAAGCATGCACCATGCGAGGGGGACAATGAGGGCATGTGCATGCAGACTTGCTATGTAGGGTGGATGGTGAGAGCATGTGCACAACAGGGATGGGCGTGGTGACTCTTGTAGAGGGAAATGGGTCTGGAAGATCATCGCAGTCTGAAAAAAGTGCTTTCAAGAGTGGTATGATCCTGCCACCAACTTAACTGAGACCAACTTTAACTGTTGTATATTAGCACAATGCCAATGATGCTTATGGTTGGCTTTGCTGTTGTAATATCCTTGATTCTGTAATTTATTTGGATTTATTGACCGTGGGTATTTTTCTTATATGCACAGCAACATAGCCAAATGTATGGTCAGAGTTTACAAAAATTACTAGTCAAATAACCTTGAAAAGTGTACAAAAATGTATAGACAGTGTACCAATGTCTGGCTTATTTAGCCTTTTTGAGGGCTTGCTGTTGGTTCATGTTCTTGTTATTGGCTGTGGTTGTGATATGGCCTACTTCAGGTGAGTTGGTGGGATCTGCTGGTAAGCTGCAAGTAGTGGGTATGTTTGAAAGATTGGAACTAGACAAAATGGCATAGTTTCATGAAAAAGTGGTGGGCCAGGAGACTACACATGATTACTGAGGCAGGATTTGTTGCAAAACAAGTTACCATTTGGGCTTACATACCACCATGCAGATGTAGTGTGGATAGCATGCATGACCAGGTAAGGATGGCCAGCCCACATCATTGTGCAGTCATCATCAAGTGATCTCACACGCTTTTGAGAAGCAAATGCTGAACTTGAATGTGCGCATAACTGGGTTAGGTTTGGTTCCACTCTCTGGAAATGGTTACTCTTGCAGAAGCTGACCTTGAACAATGGCCTTTCGGAAATTGGAATTGAAGTACTTACCATGAAGTCCACACCATGGGTCATCATCATCACTGCATGCTCCTCTAAGCTTTGAGGAAGAGGCATGGTTACCTCCCAAGCCTGTGCAGGCTCACCAGAGGGGCTGGTGGTGGTTTGAGGGATGTAGTATCACTTAAACTGTGCAGTGTTGTCTCTGACAGCATTAAAGTATAATTGGAAGGTAGGTGGCAAGGTAGCCCTTGCAATGCAGCCAGGCAGATAAGCATCCCCTAAAAGAGCCGAAACATGATGAAGATGTGGTTGTTGGATCACAATAGAGCTAGCTGGGATGACCACTGGCTCAGGAATTGATGGATCTGGAACCAGTACTGCCAGTGGATGGGTTGACAGCAAAGCATATAGAGCTTGAAGAGGAAGGAATGGTTTTAGAGAGAGGCCTACCAATGATGGATAAGGGGATTGACATCAAGCATTGTACTGGGTGATTGAGGCATAATTGTTGACCGCTGACACAGAACATCTTTGAGAAGGATCCATGGAAAGTGTTACTGGTTATGGTGAGTTGGGAAGATTTTGAATAATTGCCAGATTCTAATATCCAGCTTGAAAAGAATAATAAACATTGCTTACAAAAATTGACACGTGTTGCAGTAGGAAATGTGTGCACTGACAAGTCTGATTTCTATCTGGAAATGTACAATGGGCCTAATCCAAACTCTATACATATTTTCACATTTCCTAGATGTCAGGAAATGTGTATAGTCACATGGGCCACCACATTTCCACATTTCCAGGGTATTTGGAAATGTAAATATACACTTACCAGTATGTCATAAACTGTGGGCACATTTCGATCTTCATGGGAACTTATTGCCTAAAACATACCATGAACCCACTACTACCCCAATCCAATTACAAACAACCAGTTTAATGTAGTGTGTTGACACTTGTTTGATTCTATTTTTAACAGAAAGCTAGTGATTTCAGATCAAAATGATTTTTATATTTCTTTGTTAGACTTTGCTCTTTATATAGCAGCCAAACTGATTATATAAGCAATTATTCCTTGCATTCATTTTTCTAGTATTATGAATTGAACTAGGTGTGTCATGACAAGTTGGAAAACAATGATGATAGTCATGCTATTGTATATGAGTGATATATGTACATATAAGGGATAGATTATGTGAGCATTTATGCAAACCAGGCAGTTGCTGCCTTCAAGGACACCATTTCCAATTCTTTTCCCTTTGCCACCTTGTGATACTTGGCCAAACCCGAGATGCCTTTGAAAGCAAGATCACACAACATCAACATTACAACCCATGCTGCTAACAAAAATATTAAAGTAAAATCTCTCATCTAATGGATAGTTGCATGTTTACCCAGTGCCGGCTGATGAGAACAGGCCTTGGTTATGCATATGGTTTTGGTGTGGATTGCAGGAGGCGTTGTTGTCAGAATAAAGTCAGAGTCAGAAAGCAAGCAATTATTATGTAAGAATCACGTGAACAAGAAAAACAGGTTTGCTATGGCCTGTGGAAACCTCACCAAGCAAGTTAATTTATGCTCATGGTGGTGTGACATGATAGTGTAATATGGTGGTGTAACTTGGTGGTGTGGCTCGTATGTTAACAGCATTACTCAATCACACATCACACAATCTAGATTGCCCTTGCTCCTTTACCACCAACTCCATTCCTCATATTCTCCTAAATATGAGAAAGAAAATGTCTGAGATGAATCCTGAATAGGTTAGTTGCCATCACATGTCACCATCACTCACTGCTGAATGTGACCTGGCATGCCCACCAATGTTTCTTAGCAAATACATGTCAGAAAAAGCGGGATGATACATAGGCTGTAAGTTCATCACCACATCTGGTATGCCACTCTCATTCACAAAGGTGCCCATCATGACATGTACAAAGCTCAATGCAGCAAGTACCAGAGGTGTTATGCATGAGTGTCAGTGTTCTACATTTATATAAGCCATCACCGACCCTGTTCCAGAGAGCAAAAGAAGGGCCTCCTCACACAGGAGGACAGAGATGGGTCACATTATGATTCCAAGTGAGTACTGCTGTTTGCCACATTAACCAATCCTGTTACCAATTTTTCTACAGCTTACATGATGAATCTGAGGATGAACCTAATCTCAGTTATAGTGGAGGGACAAGGCAGGTGAGTGTTTATTACCTGTGTTAAACACAATACTATGTAACTATTCTACAAAACACACACTATCTGAGCTGATTCTGCAAAAGTGGAGAAAAGCCAACCGATGCCACCACTTCCAGTAACCAGGTAAGTGTTCATTCACTTTCTTTGGTGACCTTAACATTAGTGGGCATATACAGTGGCTCAAACAACTGTCCCAATGTTTGCATGTTTTTCACTAAAGTTGATAACCCCTAACCGCATCTAACCTGGGCCCTAACATATGAGTGTATAAAATGAAGGGCTTACTCCTGGCTTTCTATGGGTGCAAGAATCAAGGGATTCAGTTAGGATTTGATGAAATGGCAGCCATAGCAAAATGACAACTCATTGAAACAGTTGTTGACTTTGTATTCTCATTACATATATTAGACCCTGGAATGCCATAAGATGATTACATACTTTATATAAAGGCTATATTATGTCACCATTATGTCATTAATGAATCCACAGCATATATAAACCCTGCCATCACAAATAAATTCCCTCATTCCCACCATGAAACACCTCTCTGCTGCTCAAAGGGATAATATCA
>JBBPNP010000475.1:0-15789 GCA_038090955.1 Xerocomellus intermedius
TAGAAAGCCAGGAGTAAGCCCCTCATTTCATACACTCATATGTTAGGGCCCAGGTTAGATGCAGTTAGGGGTTATCGACTTTAGTGAAAAACATGCAAACATTGGGACAGTTGTTTGAGCCACTGTATATGCAATCTTTCTTTTATGTCATTGTTTCAATAGGATGTAAATGCACTATATTCAATATATTTGATTGTAACTCATTTGTATTATTTTCTAGAGTGTGAGCCTGAGGCTTATGAATCTTATAGGTTTATTTATTTATTTATTAAATATTAGGAGGTTTGTTTCTATATCAAATTATTCCATCTCTTATCTATTGTATGGTTTTATCACTTTCAGTTGGTCAAGAGTCATCAAGTATTAATCTCCTTTAATTTAATATCTTATACCAATATTTCATTCTATAGACCGACATTCAAGCCAGTGGAAGTCAATGTCTCACCTCAAGAAATCAGGTAAACACATTCATAGTTGATTTGTACTTCTCAATCTAATTATAAATCACAGAGAAGGTTTGCAACTCGGAAACAGATTCTCCAAGCTGGTGTTGGTACGTTTTCATCATTTGTTTCATATATGTACAGCTATAAGCATCATTTATCCCCTACGATACAGACGCAATTCTTATATATATTGGAATATTCTTTTTATCTTTCTCAACAAAATGATCCCCAACCAATTGCCTCTGCTGCTCAAAAGTACATTGCATCAAATACACCTACGAGAGTTGGAAAGGCCTTAAAGGGTATTTTCAAGCAATACAACTAAGCATCTCAGAAAGAAAAGAAGGACATGGTTGTGAATGTTATCATGCAGAATCATATGGCCTGGGGTAAGTTGAATATATGTTTAAACATTACATTCATTCACAATTCCATTCCAGACACTCCAGCTAAATAAAGACAATAGTCTTATATCAGGTTATGGTTTCTGAAAGTCGCTTCAGTAGTGGAAATTGAATGAAAAGGGATTGAAGAAAAATTATCTTGAAAGCAACAGATACATACTTGTTTTTTTTTTTTTTGCTGATGAGATTCTTGTACTCTAGTTACTGTCTATGCATGGTGAAATGTATTTTTGACCCTATTGGATATTTTCACCTTTATCCATCTTGACATTCACCATTGTGGCTATTGTCCTGATGTCATAGAATACACCATCCATGGTTTGTAGTTTTAGTTGTCGAATGACTACACTTTTCGTCTGCTACATTTGACTGCATGATTCATATGGTGCACACACACATTGTCACAGATTGCAAAGTCCATGGTGTGCCCAACTCAGAAAATGTGGACCTGAAAGGTCCAGTAATAATATTTACTATCTTCTCTATGGACTCTGTAGTGTTCAGAAATCTAGTTAAGAGCCGGCAGGGACTTCAAGTTGTACATATAGGCTGTATAGAGCTGCACTACAGGTGTGTGAACTATTGGGTCTATAGCCAAAAAGGTCATTTTGCTGATGCTTTTAATCTTCATCTTTTCTGTTCCCTCAATGTTTTTCTGCATAAATTCAAAAGCACAATTCTCTTTCTCTGATCCTCACAAACTGCAAAATTTTGGCTTGCTATGTAACAACAACTTTGGGTATGAGTACTCATATGGAGTTATGCTTGAAGATCATACATTATACAAGTCTATTGTGAAATTGGAGAACACATTGCAGTAATTACTGTAAGGAGGAGCAATGGAACCAAACATCCAGTTGGGTACACTGGTTCCTTAAAGAACTGAGATATTCGGGTACATGAGCCTGATCTTGCAACAGGAGGCCTGGGGCTGGTGAATGCAACATGACAGCTCGACACCACACTCTCCTCCCCTTTGAACACCCTGAGCATCAGCAAATCATGATTTCTAGGTCCCCCCCTGTGCAGCACTGTGATGCTTATACAGTGCATCACAGTACTGTATACTGCTGCACAGAGAGGGACCTTGCCTCACAGCTTAGTTGTGATTTGCTGATAGGCTACACACTACATAATTTGACGTACATGATCGATCAGGTGGGGTGAAGAGTTGGATATGCAAGTTTGCGGGTGTGCATTGCATTGCTATGGTGGAATCGGCGGGAATGGGGCTACCCTAAATCACATCGTCAGTACTATTTTTGCGCTTTATACCCGACGTGCGAAATTACTTTGAACCGGTCAAGTCGGACAGCATACAGGGCACCTTCCTCCACCTCCGCCTAGGGAGAGATAAACCCTCGAAACGTAACCTACTCTCTAGTGAGAGAGACGTTTGCAACCTCGTTGTGTTCGGAAGTGGGCCGGCATCATACGAAGATGCCAGCCTCTGAAAGAACACGCATAGGATCGTATTCGTCGAACATCCATCCGCGATACAATGTGTGACCACAGGCACCACATGAAACATGTTTCGACCCTCCTTATACGCGTCGCTCCCGATCGGAACGGTTTACGGGTACATGTGCGGGTGCGGGTGCCTAGTCGTTTGACAGGCGATTAGGGTTGCTCGCCTTTCATCACCGAGCTTGGCTATCAGACCGTGACGTACGACCGGCACTGACATTGTGTTGATAGTTCATTGGCCTTCTTGATTCGTGGATGCATTTCCCAGGTAAAATGGATGTGGTTGAGACTGCGGCACCGAACGTCCCAATACGACGTGCACCGATGCTGAATTGTGCCCACGGTGACACATGCATTCGTGCCGAGCACAAGATCCACGTTGGTACGGATGCGGCCAGTCATGACTTGCGTGTCTCAGGACGTCTGGAATGAATGTGGGCGCGAACGCGCGGCGAAAAATAGCGAAGAAGTTCCTTGGGAACATCCGAACAATATCCAAGGCTATACGCATGTAAACTTGAACATGTGCGGTCAGGGGCTGGAAGATGACAGGCCTTGTAACTGGGCAGGCGCGAAAATGAAGAGATTACGCACTGGCACGGGGATCAAAACCACGCGTGAGCGCTTTTGATCAGCTTGGGCGTGCTGGCGGTCAGGTATAACTCGGGTCCCGGCAATCACTCAATCCCACCGGCTCCTCTGCTTTGCATGCATGCGCGCCCTTCTGTCGAGAATGCAAATATGCACTGCGCCACCATCACAAGAGCGCGCGAGACTGTCCACGACGGCGTTCGCTCGCCGCTGGTCCTCTTTATGAAGCGTTTCATGGGGGCTGGGGTGGGATCAGCTATCACCGCTCTGTGGCCACTGGCAAGTCGTGCGCCTCCGATGGCACTGGGGCCCGGCCAAACCTGCCCATGATAAATATTGACGGCACAGCGGAATGTTATTCTTGGGGTGGGCGTTCAAGTCAGACCCTTCCGCGGTCGATTGGTGTTGGGACTCCAGTCACCCGAATTACATAATGTACAAAGTAAAAAGTCAATCATAGTGCATCGTATGTGCGTCGCGTCCGTGGGAGTCGACTGTCCTCGTCGTCGACGCGCTCGTGCGCTCGACATTCTTCGTCATTGGCCCCTCGAATCCTCTTGTTGGCCCCCCAACCGACTGTACTATGATTGACTTTTGACTTTGTACTCCGGGTGACTGGAGTCCCATCACCGCGAATTTCCAAATGGACTATGCGATTCGGTCAAAGTCGAATTGCAAAACCGCTCACTCTGGCCGGAAAGCCCGGTGCTACATAGGTCATACAAATGCTACATTCTTCCCCTCTTCTCACCCGCGCGCGCACACCGACGTCCAAAGACGAATTGCAAATCGAACGCAGTTGTCCAGCTTTCCATACGACTCTACTAAATAAACATGACACATCTCGGTCGTTCAACATGAGCATCGCAGTGGGTCCATGGCAAGTGTACCTCTGGTCCGGAGATTAACTTTGTCACCAGTGGTCAAACATTCCGTTCGCTCCTAGTCCACCGGGTCAAAACCACAGTGATCGTCCGATGGTGATGCGGGTAGCGACGCCGACTCGCAAAAACTCCTCCGAGGACCCTATTCGAATCTGTCCTATACATGTTTGTCAAGTCACTTACCTGATCCACGCGCCTCGCCGCTTCGAATCAATTGCGGACAATGCCCATCCAGGAAACTCTTCCGCTTCCCAGGGACGTTGTACTTCAACATTCAAATACACCACAGCTCCGCAACGCGATGGTCGCGTTCTATCTTGAATCGGTTGGGAGATAACTTAGGAGGCTGCCGGCGCCGTGCCCTCGCATCAATGTGGCGACATGAGCCTGATTTCTAATCTTGTCTGTCTGCTGCTTGTGTAATAGTCGTACAGATCCCCCCGAGGGCGCGATTGGCCTTAAATACTAACCAGATGCCAGGCTCGATGGCTCTCCTCCAGCAGTCCACTGGGTTCGAACGATGCAGGGTCCCTTCTTCTTCCCTTATGTGTCGGTGGTCCTCGTGACCATCGCTGCGGTCTACTTTATCGACCGTCGTCGGCAACAGCAAAAGCATGCGCTCCTTCCCCCTGGGCCACCTGGTTCCCCACATACGCGGTAGTGCGTCCTGGCCAAATCACTTCGTCGAATGAATGAACATAAACTGACCTTTGACCGCGCCAGCCCACCACGATTAATTCAATCATGGATCGAAGAATACGGTCCGGTCATCTCGCTCAAACAAGGCAGCGACGTCCTCGTCATTATTGGTCGTCACAATGTAAGTGTCCGCGTGTCGCACGTGGACTCGCCTTCTCTGAAGATTATTGGTACCTCCGATTTTGTTATCTTGCTACCCTTAGGAGGCGACAGAGTTGATGGAAAAACAGGGTGCGTGCTTTGCAGACCGACCCCATTCAGTAGCGGGGAGCGATATCCTCGGTCGGGGCATGCGGTTCATGCTACTGAGCACGTGCGACCGACTACGACGCTTCCGAAAGTGAGTCGCAACGACATCGTGTTCCCTTGCCTTCTTTTGCTAATCTTCACCCCTCCCCACAGGGTGGCGCATTGCCATTTTCAGCCGAAAGCGACGCTGGCGTACGATGCGGACCAGACGGCGTTCGCGAGAAACATCGTGATCGATCTCTTGGACGATCCAGATTCGCACCAATTGCATGTTAAACGGTGAGTAGTATTTTCGCGAGAGAAGGGGGGAGGGACACGACGCCAATGCTCACCATCCACCCTGTCCCAGCTTTTCAGGCTCCGTGACGCTTCGCGTCATCTACGGCAAAACCACGCCGGTCTCGTTGACAGAGGACCCCTATCTCCTCCATCTGAAACGCATGATGCCAATCATTCAAGGTGCTCTCTTGCCCGGTGCCTACAAGGTGGATCATTTCCCGATCTTGCGGTATGTACCATGGTATGGGCGACAGCTGAAGAAATGGGGGGAGGAAGAATATCAGATGTTGATGTGGTATATGTCTCAGTATAAATCGCAGATGGTAAGCAGGGGATGTTGGACATTGGACGTTGGACGTTGGATTGACACATGATTGTGTAGGTAACGGAGAGCGGGCCACACTCGGTGGCCAAGGAGATCATCACCCGAACGGTGACGGAGAGGAACCTGAACGAACCGGAAAAGGCGTACTTTTTAGGATCGCTCGTCGGAGCGGCGTTTGACACGACGCAGGTGGCGATCTCAACCATCATGATGGCCGCTGCGCGCTTCCCGGAAGCACAAGCGGTTGTTCATGCACAGTTGGATGAGGTCGTTGGTCGAGATGCACGTGAGTTTTTACGGTCGTCATTCCTTGGTAACAAATCGTGTAATGTTCTGGATAGCGCCGACGTTTGCGGAATGGACGTCGCTCACCGAGCTTCAGGCTTTCATCCTCGAGGCACTGCGATGGAGACCTGTCAATCCGTTCGGTCCGTACCTATCGTCATCCTCGCTCGCGCATACAGTCTAAAGTGTACTTCCCATCATCCCAGGTGCGCCTCGCCGGGCTTCCAAAGACGTCTTTTGGGTACGTCCACCTTCTGATTCGACGAAGGCATAGTTTTGAAGTAGTCTTGCAGAACGGTTATTGCATTCCTGCTGGAGCAACCGTGTTCGGAAACCATTGGTAGGTCGCATCCACAATCAAATAGTTGCGAGTGATTGACCTCCTGTCGCAGGTGCATTGCGCGCGACCCCGACGTGTTCCCCGACCCCGAACAGTTTAACCCAAAGCGATGGATAGGACCTGACGGTAACATCAACAACGATCTGAAAGCCTTCTCCTTTGGATTCGGGCGCCGAACATGCGTGGGATCGAACCTCGCCCTCCGGTAAGTCCGTCCATCTCACGACCGTCTTGCCCTTCTCCATGTCGACGTGATCCACGCGTCGTACGATCGGAATAAATGGTGGCCTACTGTGCTGGCGTGACTGATGCGTCACTCTTACAGATCGCTCTATATCGCCTCGGCGACCGTCTTTTGGGCGTTTACCATCGCAGAGGATGCACAGCGGCCAATTGACGACACGGCGTTTGTACCTGGGATCGTGCCGCATCAAAAGCCGTTCAGTTTGGTGTTTGAGCCAAGGATGGACGTGCCGCATTTGCGTGAGGTTATTGGGGCATCGACCCGGGACCCGGAGTGCGAGATGCCGTGACCTGCGGCTAGCCCGTAGAATACTACAGTCGACTCCTTCGTAACACATACCTTGCATAACACATACTCCCTCATAACCCATAGCATTTCTCATATCCCAAACTGCTTTGGCTCACCATACAACCTCCTGGATACCCCATACTCCCTAGTAACCCATACCCCCAGGGCTATCCCGAGAGGTATGCGTTAGGAGGCAGTCGACTGTATGTAGCTAGCATTCATGAACATGGTTTACGTAACTTTCTCTCAATAATGAGAGCGCTCGCAGCGTGAGCGGCTCAAACTGTTGCTAAAGAGGTGTTGACCGCCGTTCATTTCAGCTGAGCCTGAGTCTCTTACTTACGGTGACACAGTCTGGCGTGGACCGCGTGGTTATTACATTTCTCCGTTCCCGTAAATGTTTTTGAATGTAATTTTTATTTTTGGGTTAAGTAGTTCAGGGTTTTGCCCATTTTGAAAATACACAGCCCGAGTTCGGGCTC
This sequence comes from Xerocomellus intermedius, assembly GCA_038090955.1. Taxonomy (NCBI): domain Eukaryota; kingdom Fungi; phylum Basidiomycota; class Agaricomycetes; order Boletales; family Boletaceae; genus Xerocomellus; species Xerocomellus intermedius. The sequence goes on from JBBPNP010000475.1 coordinate 6,984, forward strand.
TCCTCCGAGTCCCTTTAGCGGGCCGAACAATTGTCGACGTTTCGTCAACATAACAGAGTCTCTTAGAATCTGTGCAGATTTCAAGATAGGCTAACAGGGAACGAAACACCTGGGCCTGCGTGCAGCACGCGCCACGAGGACCTCCACGTTTGCCTTGCCTAGGTCTATCCCACCGCCAGAAATCGTCAACGTCTTGACCCTTCCTCGTCGTGTCCGTACTAGTGCCAGCAGCACCGCCGGACTGTCGGGACTCGTTCCCTTCCTCGGACACGCTGTTCGCCTCCACTCCTCACGCAAGCCCCCGCATACGATCACACGATACCAAATATACGCTGTAGCCATTCTAGATGTCCTTTGGCTTCGATTGGGGGGAGCAGCAGCGTTGACCGCCACTATCCGGTCGAGTGACGGTAAGATGGCGCTTTGCCGAGGCTATCTCTCTGCCGCATCGATGCCGCCGTGTTGACACTTCAACTTATCTGCAAAGTCGACGAGTAACGTTATCGCTTGACGACTCTCTAACGGCCAATTTGATAACTTTTAAGCCCTCTCATTGGCTGGTGAGCACCTAAGCGACCCGAAATAATGCATTTAGGTCATGCCAGCCGCGTACGTGCGTTTTCGTGGCGTTCCAAGTTGCAGATTGAAGTTCCAAGTTCCATTCTCATATTTCGTTACAGGGCTTCTCAATGTATTACTTATGTACTCGGTCTAAAGAAGCCTGACAAAGCCCGCGCGGTCGATCCCAGATAGTATTAGTAGGTTCGCAAGGATTGGCCTTTAAATACCAGCCTGGGGCCGTGGTCGATGTGGCCATCGACTACTCGGTTGGAAAAATGCAGGGATCCCTCACCCCCTCCCCCTCCGTGTTGCTGGTCCTCGTGACTATCGCCGTGGTGTACTTTATTGACCGTCGCCGGAAGCGACAGAAACATAGCCTCCTCCCTCCCGGACCACCTGGTTCTCCACACGCTCGCTAGTGCGTCCTGTCCACATAGCGTGCACGACTGACCTCTGACCTGACTGGGACAGCCCACCACGATTGATCCAATCATGGATCGAAGAATACGGCCCGGTCATCTCTCTCAAACAAGGTAATGACGTCCTCGTCATTATTGGCCGTCACAATGTAAGTGTCCGCGTGTTACACATGGACTCACCTTCTCTGACACTCATCGGTACCTGTAAACCACCCTCAGGAAGCGACACAATTGATGGAAAAACAAGGGGCGTGCTTTGCAGACCGACCCCATTCAGTAGCGGGGAGCGATATCCTCGGTCGGGGCATGCGGTTCATGCTACTGAGCACGTGCGACCGACTACGACGCTTCCGAAAGTGAGCCGGCGTGTCATTGTGTTCCCTTTTCTTCTTTTCCTAACCCTCCCCCCACAGGGCAGCGCATTGCCATTTTCAGCCGAAAGCGATGCATGTTTACGATGCGGACCAGACGTCGTTTGCGAGAAACACCGTGATCGATCTCTTGGACGACCCAGAGTCACACCAATTGCATGTTAAACGGTGAGTAGTATTTTCGCGAGAGAAGGGGGGAGGGACACGACGCCAATGCTCACCATCCACCCTGTTACAGTTTCTCAGGCTCCGTGACGCTGCGTGTCATATATGGCAAAACCACGCCGGTCTCGTTGACAGAGGACCCCTATATCCTCCACCTGAAGCGCATGATGCCAATCATTCAAGGTGCTCTCTTGCGGGGTGCCTACATAGTGGATTATTTCCCTATCTTGCAGTACGTGCCATGGTATGGGCGACAGCTGAAGAAATGGGGGGAAGAAGAATATCAGATGTTGATGCGGTATATGTCTCAGTATAAATCGCAGATGGTAAGTAGGGGACGTTGCACGTTGAACGCTGGCTTGACGCATGGGTGTGTAGCTGACGGAAAACGGGCCACACTCGGTGGCCAAGGAGATCATCACGCGAACGGTGACGGATGGAAACTTGAGCGAGCAGGAGACGGCCTTCTTTTTAGGATCCCTCGTCGGTGCTGCATTTGATACTGTGCGTGTGCCGTGCATTGGCCGTGACGTTCATCTTTCTTGACCTTATTCCCCTTCTGGCCGCAGACCCAGGTGGCGATCTCTACTATCATGATGGCCGCTGCGCGCTTCCCGGAATCACAGGCGGTTGTTCGTGCCCAGTTGGATGCGGTCGTTGGTCGAGATGCGCGTGAGTTTTACGGTTGTCATTTCTTGGTGACAAATCGTGTAATGTTCTGGATAGCGCCGACGTTTGCGGAATGGACGTCGCTCACCGAGCTTCAGGCTTTCATCCTCGAGGCAATGCGATGGAGACCTGTCAATCCGTTCGGTCTGTACCTATCGTCATGCTCCTTCGTACATACGAACTTAAAGTATGCTTCCTGTCATCCCAGGTGCACCTCGCCGGGCTTCCAAAGACGTCTTTTGGGTACGTCCACCCCCTGATTCGACGAAGGGGTCGTATTAATGTACACTTGCAGAACGGTTATTGCATTCCCGCTGGAGCAACCGTGTTCGGAAACCATTGGTAGGTGACATCCATAATCACATAGTGGCGAGCGATTGACCTCCTGTCGCAGGTGCATTGCGCGCGACCCCGACGTGTTCCCTGACCCCGAACAGTTTAACCCGAAGCGATGGATAGGACCTGACGGTAACATCAACAACGATATGAAAGCCTACTCCTTTGGATTCGGGCGGCGAACATGCGTCGGATCGAACCTTGCCCTCCGGTAAGTTCGTCTATCTCTTGATCGTCTTACCCGTCTCCGTGTCGGACAATCGGACTAGATGGTGGCCCACTGTGATGGCGTGACTGATGTATCACCTTTGCAGATCACTCTATATCGCCTCGGCGACCGTCTTTTGGGCGTTTACCATTGCGGAAGACGCCAAGCGGCCCATCGACGACACGGCGTTTGTACCTGGGATCGTGTCACATCAAAAGCCGTTCAGTTTGGTGTTTGAGCCAAGGATGGACGTGGCGCAGTTGCGTGAGGTTATGGGGGCATCGGCTTAGGGAACATGGCTGCGACTTTCTTTGTGTTGGAGGACAGCCCGACGTACATCATTGCTTCACATTCATTAGCTTTCTTTTTTTTTTCGGATATCATGGTATAGCCTATCAGAGAAATAGAGAATGAGTTCAGACCGGCTATGAGCAGTTTTCGAGAAAAAACCTTTTCGTAGGACCCTTGATTGCCTTTCTTATCGACGTTTGAGAGCTCTGATTGGAGGGCAGGCTCCCGAAAGAGCATCAAGCGGTCACGTCATGAAGTTTCTATCCCGGCTTCTTCGAATCTGGAAAGAACGAAGGTTTTCATGTTCGTCAACGAGTGATTTTCCACGGGCCATTTGAGAGTTTTGATTGGAGGGCGGAAGCAGAACTGGGTACCGAGTGTTGTGACTGAGAAGTGCATTTTACTAATACGTGCCGGAAACATAGGGTCACTCGGCCCTGCTGGACAATAAACAAGGAAGAAGAAAAAATTGTGCCAGAACTTAGCTGCAAAGCTGACGAGTAACGTTATCGCTTGATGACTCTTGTTCCGCAGAAGGGAGAGCTCTGATTGGCTGCGTGTTTCCAAAATGGGCAAAACCCTGAACTAAGCGAGTTTTTGGCTCGGCTACAGCGTGTAGTAGATTTGAAGGCATCGGTTGGACACGCGCAAACGTTACGAGAAACGCAAACCGTATCCGATATCGTGCCTCCGACACTCGGTGGCGTTCAACGTCCAGCGTTCAAGTTTGGCAATTGCGGCCAAGCACCGAACGTGCCCGCGCCCCCTGGCCCATCTGCAAAGTTATGATACCAAGGAAAGAGTCTCCATTTGGCGGGGACTCAGTGAGCAAGCGGACAGATATGATGAGCATCATCTATTCCTCATGTAGAATATGCAGGGTCGTCGATACTTTGGATGGTATATGTCACATCGAATAAATTCCTCGAGATGAACTTTCCATCTGTCCGACCCACATGAGCAAACACGTCAACGTGATACAGTCGACACTCACTGTCCTCGTCGTTATTCTCCGCACGCCAAACAGCCTCGTCCATGTCCTTTGCGACGCCGGTCTGTACATGGCGTTTGACCAAGCGCGTCTTTGCCCGTGTGGGGTCGATCTGGATCCACCATCGTTCGTCCATCTGGGCAGCTGCTTGACGCCAGGGATGGATGTCGAGCATGGTATATAAGCCCTCGATGAGGACGATGCGGTGGGAGGGTGTGATGACGACTGCGTCGGGCGTGGGGTCTTTGAGCGCGTGATCAAAGGAGGGGGCGTAGGTGGCTGCGGCTGGGTCGCGCAGACGGGCGACAAAGTCGACGTAGGCGGGTGCGTCGAACGTCCAGTGGCTCCCGCGACGGTCGTGTGCGTGTTTGGGGTCGTCCATGGCGTCGAGCTGGGCGCGGGAGAGGTGCCAGCCGTCGAGCCCGACGAGGACGGCCTGGTCGCCGGCTGGATGGAGGAGTGCGTTGAGTTTGTGGACGAGGCGGATGGCGAACGCGGTTTTTCCGGATGCGGGGACGCCTGCGATGGCGATCAGGAGCCGCGCGGTGTCGGGCGTGCTGGGGCGTGTCAGAGAGCGTCCTTTTGCGGCGATGGCACTCACACGCTGAGCCTGTCGACGATCGCCTGCGCGCGCTCGACGAGGACGTCGTCCATTTTGGATCGTGGGACACTGCTCTCTCGATCCTACCATGCCCAGCGCCAACCCAAACACGATCCAGGACAAGGTGCTCGTGGGCTACCAGGGCTGGTGAGCATCCCAAATAGCGTGCACGCACCCCTCTGATCCCCACAGGTTCACATGTGCTGGCGACGGCGAGCCCATCGGCCCAGGTGCGCCCCCTGCTGTCGTCCATCTCCCATGCTGACCGTGCACAGGCCACCACGGCTGGCTCCACTGGTTCAACCACCCCATCCCCAGCGGCGGCCGCCCCAACACCGATCTCTGGCCCGACACCTCCGACTACGACCCCGCCGAGCTCCACCCCGCCCCCGGTCTCGCTACCCCCGCTGGCGACCCCGTCCATCTCTTTTCCTCCCGCCACCCCAGGACCGTGCAGCGCCATTTTCATTGGATGGCCCTCCATGGCGTCGACGGTGCGTTTTTGCAGCGCTTCGCCGGCCAGTGTGAGATCAAGCCGGGCAATCGTGGCATTCGCGACCTGAGGGATGAAATCGGCGACAGAGTCCGAGACGCTGCCGAGGCCGAGGGCCGCGTCTTTGCCATCATGTACGTCTTTGCACCTCCACCACCTTGCAGGTGTTGATCTCTGTCTAGGTACGACGTGTCGGGCGTATCGCCGGACAAGATCCAGAACATCCTACAGCAAGACTGGGCACATTTACTTCGCGACCGCCATCTCCTTGACAGTCCCAGTTACCTGCGTGAGAAGGGCAGACCCGTCGTCGCACTGTGGGGTGCGTCTTTCATCCGTACAGCAAACAGATCGGTGTTTCAACTGACGGTTTCAGGCTTTGGTTTCAACGATCGTCATCATACGCCCGATCTCGTACGCGCGATCACTGCATCTTTCCGTTCCTCTACCCCTGGCGGCGTGTATCTCGTGGCGGGCACCCCAGGTCATTGGCGAACCTCGACTTCCGATGCCGACCGCAATCCAGCGTTTGTACAGGTATGGACCGACTGTTTTGATGCCATCTGTCCGTGGACGGTTGGCCGGTACGGAAACGAAGAAGAGGCTGATCGCTGGGGCCAAGAACGTGTCAAAGCGGACGCCGAGTATCTCAAGAAACTAGAAGCAGGAGGCGGGCGAAAGATAGACTATATCCCGGTCGTGTTGCCTGGTGGAAGCGTTAGTCCTCCTCCACCGCCTTTCGATGGTTCGTTGACGTATTCTCAGGGATTCAACCTTTCTGAGGGCAAGTGGGGTATGAACGACATTCCGCGCAACGGCGGTCGATTTCTGTGGCGACAGATATACAATGCACGTCGTGCGGGCGTGCGTACGATTTACGGCGCCATGTGGGACGAGTACGTGTCTCCTCGTCATGGACCCAACTCATAGCTCAGACGACCGCTCTAGATATGACGAAGGCACTGCATTCATGCCCGTCGTGTCCTATTCGTCTCAGCTGCCCGTTCACCCCTCGTTCCGATTCGTAGCACTCGATGTCGACGGACACGATCTCCCCTCTGACTGGTACATGCGTATCATGGGGTTTGCAGCCGAGGCGTTTCACGGCCAACGAACTCTACTCGACATGTTTCCAGTCAAAGAGTTGCAAGACTATTGGAGTACGCGACCGCGTAACGGGGACGAGGGACACGACAAACAGGACGACGTCGAGGCGGTCACGCGTGCGTTTAGAGCATGGGAGGTCTCGGAGGGCAACGTGGATGCGCTAAACGACGCGCCACCGCCGTACAGCCTCGAGGACATGCCCTTGCCACAGGAACCGGAATATCAGGCAGCGTGGATGCAACAGCAGCCAGGACGGTCTGCCGGACCCCCGGTGCGCCAGGACACGCGCCCGTCGCCGAGCCATTCTCATTCGTTGGGCGCCGCAGCAGTCCCGTTGGCAGCGGCTGCCGTGCCGCATGCATTATCCGCTGGGCGCGCAAGCCCATCCTCGTCACACACTCCACCGCGCGTGAACATGTCGTCCCGTCCGCCGCCGCCGACAAGGCCGTCGTACTACGCCTCTGGAGAGATTAGGATGGCGCCGCCACTCCCGCAACGTCTAGGATCGCCTTTGCAGTCCTCCCCGGATCGTACGTATGCCGGTAGGCAGCATACGCATACGCACGCGCACCACCCGGGGCGCGTTCCTTCGCTCGGACACGGTGGCATCGCGCTTCCTTCCCCGGTGGGCGTCAAGTACGCGCGGGGACGGTCTTCGTCCAGGTCCAGGTCCAGGTCCAGGTCCAGTTCCAGGTCGAGGTCACACTCTCGCAAGCGCAAACACAAGCATAAGCATGGTCAGAGTCACGGTCATGGGCACGGGCATAGTTTGTCGCCTGTCGGGTCGTCGCACGTGATGGCGTTCCCCGGTGCAGGTGCGGGGTTGTACGACAGGCCGGGGTATTCTGGGGGTGGGTCGTACACGCCTGTCCACTCACACCCGGTCGCACACGGTGGGCACGCTGTGTCGGCGTCGGTAGGGTCGGGGTATCCACACGGACAACAGGCGTATGCACAGGGACAGGGACCTCACGGTGCGTATGCGGGACAATTTCCGAGCCAGCACCAGCACCAGCACCAGCCCCCGCCCCCGCACCAGGCGAGGTACGACGTGCCGGGGCATGGGTATGGACATGGTCATGGACAGGCGTACAATGCGATGGGGGCGCACCAGCAGCAACAGCAGCAGGGATATGGGTATGCACCGCGTGCGTGGTTTTTTTTTTGTTCCCTCGATCTCGCTGTGTTTGGGCTGACGTGGACGCGACAGAGCCTCCGTCGGGATACTATGGGTCCTATGTACCTGGTGCCGGGCCCAGTATGGGCGCGCCTTACCCTGGTGGCCCCAGCGGAAGCGGAGGGGGCGGGGGCGGAATACAGGGGGGCATCGCGTCGGCGTTGCAAGCGGTTGAAGGTCTCGCGGGACGACAGACGCGAATGCAGTTGGAAAAGACGGTCAAGACGTTGACGAACTGTGGGTGTCGTTTTTTTTTTGCTTTGGCTGGGTGGGTTTCTGACGCCCTAGACGTGTTTTTTTTGTAGCGGGGAGCACGTTGTTTAATAAGCTCAAGTGAGGTGTGGTGCTTGTTCTTGGATGGTTCTCGGGGTTAGATTTTGGTTTTCCATTGGATCGTGTGGTTGGAGTGTTGTTATGCGTAACGAGATGTATCTTATACCCTGGTTCTTGCTCCTTTTTCTGGGAGATGGACTCGCGTTGGGAGGGCCAGTTTTTTTCGCCAACACATGTGTAGTCACAGTGGATGTACAGATTGGCCTGTCCCTTTTGGCCTCCACCTCCTTCCCCCACTTCCACCTCCAATCCCAAATGCCGTATCCGTCACGATCTACATCAGGCTCGGCATCCGCACTCGTCTGGACAGGCCTAGAATTTCACTCTCCAAAACTCGGTTCCATCACAAACAGCCTCAGCATGCTCCTAATCAAACGGCACGCTCCTTCAGAGCGCCAGCGTTACCCGGTCGCAGCAATGGGCTGGTGCGTTTCGCCGTGTGCATATGGCGTGCAGTGGTGATTTTGTCAAGTCTGGAGAGTAGGACGATCGGACTTGATCACGAAAGGACGCACCTTCAAAGCCCCCGCGTACTCTAGGCTCTCCTCCATATCATGAACACCATCTCCGTCCTAAACCCTCTCGACGCGCGTCTGACCCCCGACTTGCCCGCCTGCTGATGCAGTGGTGCCACCTTCCTCATCGTGGCCATCCTCTCCATCCTTTTCCTTGTCTCGATTCTCATGACTGATCGCTTTCCCTTCTTCCTCGCAGTGTAGGTGCTCTCCATCCACGCTTCGAGGGTCACTTCCTATTGTATCAACCGCGTTATAACTTATCTGGTTCCGGCCCGGGACTCTGGCTCCAGCTCTGCATCCACGGCCCCGGCCTGCCCGATCTCCTTACCCTCACCCCCGAGCAACGTCCTTTTTCCCTACGCTACCTTACCGACAACGACAAACTCTACGACGTCGTCTGGAACGCCCCGTTCGCCTACGTCGCGCGCTGGGGAGAACGCGCGCTGGGTAGAGACTAGGGTTGCTCACGGGTGTGAGTGACACCGCGGTGTGGGCTCAACGGGTACGGCGGGTACGGGTGCGGTGTGAGGATAGCAGACCCGTGGTGAAACCGCGCACCGTAACCG
>JBBPNP010000476.1:0-15776 GCA_038090955.1 Xerocomellus intermedius
TTATGATATTAGAGTTCAGTATCAATACGTACAAACAGTACTAGATACTATATAAGATGGGCCTTACAGCCTATCTCTCTATCGAACTATCTTGTTCTTTCCTCCCACTGGTTCACTCCTAAGTTCCCTCAACTTACTCTTGAACCACTCAACAACCTTTATTACCATCCAAGGACCTGTCTACGTGAGTCTCCCACTAGACACTCTATCCCTTCGTGTTCCTGTGCTTTCGGGTTATACTCCCGAAAGCCCTGTGCATATCAAGCGTATAGAAGTGCCGCCGCCGATCTGTTAGACTGGCAACAGAGTGTGGCGGGATTATGTCAGTGTCGGGGCGCGTGTCACATCGGCACGTGATGCCGTTGATCGATTGCACCATACCCGCTCACATCAACACTTGCACGAGTTCTAGGTCGCTTGTTACCACTCGGTGTTATTATCGGCTATATTGTAGAGAAGAAACACAAGTCCGTGCAATCCCGTAAAGTGAGACCCCAAAAACCACCAAACAAAGATAAACACAAGAAAAAGAAATCATCGACTCCACTCCATATATAAGGGCACACTCACGGTGCCTTCGAAAAATTCTCCCATGTGTTATACCCTTCCCTTCACACCTTGTCATCACTCGTACTGTCTTCATCAGCACCGCTTGTGATCATATCCACTTCAATATCACTTAGACTCCCTATGTCGTCTTATGTCTTTTCTACCTCCTTGATATGTATGCATGCGGAGTGCGCTTTGCATGAAGTTCTGACCACAGTGGTCACACTTTTCGAGGAGGTCGTCTATGTATCTTGTCTTGACTGACCCCAAGTCCCATCTTCAAGGCGTCTAACACTTCTGTTTCCCGCTCGCTGAACTGTGGTAGGACGGGTCCGTTAGTCTCGATGGGCCAGAAATTACCATAGGTGAGTTTCTTCGTGACATCTGGTGGCGCGGGAACTGAACGGATGTTGCTCGATTGTTAGTTGATTGGCCTATTACATACTTAGTCTATGCTTTATTAATCAGAACGAAATTTCCTTACTCGTGCGGCGGTGATGATATGGGTGATGTGATGCACGACGGTGGGATGTGGCCAGTGCAAGTGGTTGCGATAGTCCACTGCGAAGCTGCTGGATACCAGGATACATCGAGACATGAATCGTAAGGTATCCTTTAACAAATGGCGCAGGGTGTTGAAGCAACATCACATCTCGCGTGACAAGGTAGTGCCAACGCTCAAGGATGGTGGGTATTCTCGGCACACCGACTAACGAGAGATTAGCACCGTGACACAGGTGGCAGCAAAGCAAATGGTAAATACTCACAAGACAATACTGGGAAGTACTCATAGGGAGATTTATACAATGTCATCATGTGGATCTTTGTTAAATTGACTAAAGACAAGTTAGTAGCTGCTCGAGATGCCAAATGAAGGCGTACGATAAAAACCGCAACGGTTGTCAGTGTGGTGACAGTGTACTACCATATGGCCCGAGAGAAATTCGTCGACAAAGCGAGTGGGGGTCGGCTAACTTCATATGAGTGCACAGAAGCACTCATACACAAGTCCACGGCACTCCATCCAGCAAAAAACACTGCTGGGGACAATGCGAGTGCTGAGCCGACCAAGCAGGCTACACTATCATTCAGCATCATGTTTTCCAAGAACAAGGGGTGACTTACTATGCGACCGTAATAATGCGACCAAGGTCACGGCTGTAAACGACAAGGTCGGTGGACGTGTGTTGTGCTACAACGCAGGGGTGGTAGACCGTATCGATGGGTGGTATGTCAGGGATGATGGGCACGATGGGAAGCGCTGGCAGCGGTGATGGTGAATGAGTAGCAGAACGAGCAGCAGGCATAGCAAGAGTGATGAGATCGAGAATGGGGCTGAAGGTGAGGGGCTCGTACCATCTTCAAGCCCTTATATACCCATCCCATATCTCGCTCATTGAGATCCCAAGTCCAAACACCGATATTGGACCATATGGTCCCTGTCTGTCAAGTTGCAGCGCTCTCGTAAAGTGCTTGGAGGTTGAACATGTAGCGAGCCTCCGTCCAGGAGAATTTCCTTGATAGGGCATGTTGGCAGAACACGTATACGAGATCTCATCAGAAATACTTGGCAGATAAGCCAAAAACGAGACTCAGCTGCCAGCGACCATTCAAATTGACCTTCTGGTTATCCAACATCCGCCCACAGCTGTCGAAAATGAGTGCGCCAATGCATTCACGCATTTCGCCAAGCGGTCCCGAATCCCAGGCCTATCTTGAGATCTTGAAATATGGTGAAATATGCGCCGCGTTGTCGAATGGGGGGGGTCATTTTGAAGTCAAAGTATGCTGTGCGGCGCTGGTTGATAGTTGTGGTTGGGGGGAAAAAGTGTGGTAAATTCCCTTTGGCTGTGCCACAACACCTGAATACTCACTAAAAAAGGAAGGCATGCCGAAAAAGGAAGGCAGGCGCTGTCCTCCACCATTTCTGCATTGACGACCCCCCACATAGTCAATGAAGATACATATATAAACAGTGAGCATGTTGGACAATCGCCCCATTGGATGGACGCTTACCTCTCCCACTCAGTAGCCCAGGCAGGTGATCCCATGCTGTCTGGGTCGTCTGCACTCCCTCCCTCAATGCCTCAACCGCCCTACTCGTTATTCCATCCATCGCGCTCGCCATTTCAGCCGTTTGGTGAGCACGTTGGACAATTGTCCCATCGAATGGATGCTTACCTCTCCCACTCAGTAGCCCAGGCAAGTGATCCCATGCCACCTGGGTTGTCTGCGCTCGCTCCCTCAATGCTGCCCCACTCGTTATTCCACCCATCACGCTCACCGTTTCAGCCATTTGGTGAGCACATTGGATGATCGCCCCATCAGATGGATACTTACCTCTCCCACTCAGTAGCCCAAGCAGGTGATCCCATGCCATCTGGGTCATCTGCGCTCCCTCCCCCGATGCCTCAACCGCTCTACTCGTTATTTCATCCGTCACGCTTGCTGTTTCAGCTGTTCGCCTCGCCATCTCGACCCTCTTGCTTTCCATCTAGGTCCTATCCATCACTCTTTGGATTCTCTCCCCCGCCTTCTAGACCCATTCCCTCATCCTATCCTCCACCTTCTACGCCCTCTCCCTCGCCATCTGGACCGTCTCGTTCACCCTCTGGACCCACGCCTGGCCTTTTGCCTTCACCTTCACCTTCACCTTTGCCACCTTCCACCTCCTCACCCGCTCCTGCTGTTCTCGGCTCATGTTATGAGCCTCCACCATTCCGTCCGTTCACCAAGACTGAGCATCGCTACGGCCGTCACAAGGTCATCTGGGAAAAGGTCGCTCATCGTATCATTGAGCATCCACGCAACATGATTGTTAAGTATCCAGAGACTGGCAATGCTCTGGGTATCACGGTCACCCACACCTTTGATGTCGACTCCAATTCATTCTATGACCCGCATTTCGACTTTCAGTATTCACTCGGAGATGGGCACGGTGGACACGATGATGTCATCTGCAAAATGTTGTGGAGCGTATCAGGCGAGCCGGTTGTGTGCTCAAAGCTCCGCACAACCTGTAAGTCTTTGTCCTTCTTATGTACATACATAAATCCCTTCATGCTAATACAATCTCCAACAGGCAGAGGACTACAATACTGCACCTTTCGACCTTTTGCCCCCTCGTCACACGCGTTTACAAGCCGTCAGGCGACCACACTCGACGCAATGGCATGGCATGCCACCACCTCATCGCCGATGAATGACGCCCACGTGAAGGTCTTCAACAAGACCCTAGCTTTTTATTGTGCCCTCATTGAGAAGGGGTGCGTATTTTCATCCGCAATTGACTTCCCGGAGTCGAGCGACACAATCGAACAAGAAAATGACCCACCGTTGGATGCGGAGACATTGCCGATGAATTCATGCAAACGTAAAGTCTACAAGTGCAAAGGCCAGCTTGAGCTGCAGTACAACGACTATAATCAGCCTTATATACAGTAAGTTTCCTTTCCTTTTATACATCATGCAGCTCACTCACGATTGAGGCACAAGATGCTCGAAGCGTTCATCCAACTCTGGAACTCCCCACCTATTCTTGCCCAATCTACAGGAGTTTGATGCCCCTTATCTCCGCGCGCTCCTCTCGGGCGACAGAGACTGGTACCTATGGGTCGAGAACTATGCAAAGTCACTGGATATTGGTCCCCTTGCTCCCTGCACATTTGCCGCATTCTCAAACGAACAAAAAATCGACTGTCATAAGTAATATTCATTGTATTTGCCCGCATGCTGAACCTTCTAATTAATTTTACAGCACATTGGCACCGTGATGAAAACGACAAGCTGTGTTGTGGTACGCTCGTTCAAAGCGCTCAAAAGTGCATGACGTCATATGATATTTATGTTCCGAATAACCTCCATGACTGCCCGTATGCCGTCATCCTATCGACCAACCCTCACAACCATCCACCTCCGCTCCCGATCAAGACACCAAATCCAATAGCAGATTGTCTCTAGGTGCTCTTACTGCGCCTCGATTGGAAACTTGCTGATGCAACGCCTTGACGACTAGCCCTCGACTCTGGATTTATCCAGAGTCTCCGCCATGCTCTCGCATGGACACACTGTGAACGCGATCCCTCCCTGCATGATCTCCACCCATTACTAGGCAACCTCGATCACCTACGGCGCCTCATTAATATCTTATGAACATCCAGCTTTCCGGATGGCACTGGGTTCTATGGTATGTTTTGTTGCCTTACATTTCATTTTTTGCTGATCACGGCCTTATTTCAGGTGCAAAAAGACTTGTTAGCGAGCACAAACAGGCTCCAATGCATCACCGCTATCTGCGTTGTGTGGAGCAGCACGATCTTCCCAGAGACAATGTCTTTCGGCTTGTTGTTTGCATGACAGCACAAATGTCATCACTTCTCGCACAGGCAAAGAGAATATCCATCGACACGTCATTCAAACGTGTCCGTGGACGGCAAGAATTCGAAATCGAAGGCTGGGTTAATTCGCATCAAAGATGTAAGTCTGATACTCTTTTGTTTACCATTCAAATGTAAACTTAACTTGAATGACAGCTATGGTGTTTGCACGAGCATTCACAACATCCCAATCAGCTGATGCACATGTTATTCTCCTCTGCCACATCTAGAGCATAGCAGAGCAAGATACCGGTTGCCCAGTGATGTTTCACCACATCCATGATATCGGAATCGAGTCTGTTGTTGCAGATGGGCATCGTGGTCAAGCACTAGGTATTTTTTCCCTTGCAATCAATATTTCCAGATCTAATGACTTGCAGGCCTAGGAAGATTTTGTGTAGAGCTTTGTCGCGACAACTGCCAACCATGTACTTATGAGCCCCATCGTCGCATGTGTGATCTTGATCCTTACGATCACTTGCGACAATTCTTCTGTGTCTGCATAGTTCACTTCAAACGAAATATCCAGCCTCTAAAGCACTATGTTCCCCATGATGTTATTCAAGCCATGTACGCCATAGCATCTGCAGATAAACATATCAACTTCGAGGCAACACTATCAAGGATCCGCCATGGTGGTGCGAAAGCCAGAGATATGTTCAGCATGACATAAACAAGAAACAATACTACTGTAAATAGATTGCAGAAGATAAGGAGACCACAAGATTCATGATACCCACACTATATCAACCTCGAAGCCTTATTCCATCATACATATGGAAGGCTTCACCATCAACAACAAACGGAAATGGACAAGCACATCGGAATGTCAATCGAGATGGTACCAGTCTCACTCTTCTGGCTGGGATCATGTGGGGGCAACAGCACGACATGCAAATGATATCTGGTATCGACCTCCATGTCAGTCATGGGATTAATCGGAGGGATATATTATCTACACACACCTTTCGTGCACTTTGCTCTATAACCCGGGCAGGTAAGCAGCTATGGCATATGGCGAAGATAGAACTAAGGTCTACATAGCTTGTGTTCGAAAGTGTCAACACCAGACCACAAAAACGAACCAAGAATTACAGAAAGCACTAAACACAACATTAGTATCGGCTAACAGTGACAAACCCATCATTTCAACTTACAGTACACTTGCAGATGCACTGAACATCGACATCTGTGGTAGACGGGAGTCAACGACGGGAATGGAGATGACAGTAACACCACAAATGCTCACCATATACGATCCACAGTATCACTATTGCAACGACAGCAGTCTAGCAGGGGCGCTGGGTTGACGGCGACCCAAGATAGCGACAAAGGGTGGGACAAGGAGCCATGCCACCATCAACAACAACAACAAATGACACCGCCATGCAAGGTGGCAATGTAGGAAGGGCGCGCGTGAAGGGGGGTGGTGGTGGTCAAGGGGAAAGAGTGGGTCGGTATATAAAGGGAAAAAATTATGTTAGAATACAAACAAGGGAGAACAACGTAACATAATCACTGTGGGTGTCTGGGGTCACTTAGAAGCCGTAATGCAGGTACCTGTGAACCGTTAGCCGATAAAGGTCCCGAGTGGTAACAAGCGACACGACACACCACTTGCACCTTCCCTCAAGACCTCACCCCGAGTGCTTTCTCAGGTCAGTTCAAGCCCATTGTATAGGAGGTTTACTGACTGTTCCCAGCAGCCCATCAGTGGAAATCAAGTGCCCACGCCCTCATGCAGCCTCGAACTCTCCTCTGAGTCCCCTTTGTGCCGTCTCGCCCACCCTCGCGCCGGTCGCAGATCCTCTTCCTCACGTCCCTCTCACGCTGTCACTCACCCACCTGACAGTCGCACAAGTGCGTGAATCCTCATGCCGCCTTGCCCTCTCCTCCCCTTCATGCTGCCTCGCCACTCAGACATCCCCTCACGCCGCTCGCATACCCCTGTGATCACATCCCTCTCACGCCATCGCTCACCCACCCCGCCGTCGTGCCGCCTCACCCGCCCTGGCATGTGCACTGCATCACCAACCCTCGCCCTCCCCTCCCCTTCATGCTGCCTTGCCACCTCGACATCCCCTCATGTTGTCGCTCACCCATCCACTCGTCAGACGAGTGCACATGCCCTCGTGCTCTTCTCTACTGCGTACCGCTTACCACCCCGACATCCCCTTGCGCCATTGCTCACCCATCTCCTCCCCTTTGTGCCACCTCACCACCCCTGTCATACGCACCACCTGACCTGGCACCTCGCCCTCACATCCCTCTCGCGCTGTCACTCACCCACCCCACCGTTGTGCCGCCTCGCCCACCCTGGCATGCGCGTCGCATCCCTGACCCTGACCCTCGCCTCCCCTTTGTGCTGCCTCGCCACCCTGACATCCCCTCACGCCGCTCATAGACCCTTGCCCTCTTCCTGGGCCCTCCTTGTGCCACCTCACACTGCATTCACCCAGTTCCATGTGCACGCAAATGTGCATATCATTGACTCGGAGGCTATTTCGCACATAATGTACTAGTAGTAGCCATTCATAATAAATTCATTTTCCAAAAAAAAAGCAGTGACCATCTTGAGAGGGTCTGGAGATGGTCTGGAGATGCTTCAGGATGCGAAAAATGCGCACTAGAAGCATCCCGAGATGCCCATAAAGAGCACAGGCACAAAGTACCTAAGCGAGGGGGCACCGTGTCTCTGATCGTAATTAAACACAGTTGCCAGTGTTCATTCTGTTCGATGTACTGAAATTACACAAAATTCTTTCTGAAACTTTGAAGTCAGGCCCAATGACCTGCTTGTACTGGAGTTGGGGCCTTGGGGCCTTGGCCCTGCTACCGATACAAATTGATTAATTTATGCTGCTGGTCAAACCTGCCCCAGTGAGAATTAGATATGCTTGCATAGTCTCCAGTAGTACCCAATATGATTTTTTCCTACTCTGCCAAAAAAGCATATGTATGGTGACTGAGCTCAACACACAAATGAGAGGGTCGGCATATTTCCACATGCCTGGATGTGACCTTATCTGACAGGGTATATATCTATGGCCTATGGCATATAGTGGCATATCTACGCATACCAATATTTGTATCTTGTCCTGTCATCGGAACTGCTCGGATCCTCCCTGATATGATCTGAAATGATTTATTTGTATATGACCGTACACCCTAAAATAGTAATGTGTTGGGATACCACGCTGCCCCCACTTCCCGCCCTCCTGATCCCGCCCATCGCTCAGATTAGCTGTTCCTTCGCATCCATCCGTACCTTGCTCCCTGCCTAATATAAGGTACCTGTAGACAGCATTCGTGTTTCCCATTTGCCATCATGTACCTGTATGATAGTTAGTTAGAAATGGCTGTTCTGGGGGGATGACAGCATCGACGTACCAACTCTTCCGCTTCCTTTTCATAAGCCTGTAGATTAAAATCATTAATATGCAAAGAGAGAACAGGGGGATGTCCGTACCGTGTGCTGCCCCGCAGTAAGGGTATTCTTGAAATATTCATTGAACTCCTATGTACTGTATTTCTGTGCTTGACCTGCTTGACCCAGCGGTGCGCACAAAGAATGCTGGGGGTAGCACGTAAGCATAGAAAGAAAAGAAGAATTTATACCATAGACATACCGTCCGCTTGGCGCGTTCTCTAGACACATCTTCGTTTTTGTATCCGGTGAGGCTTTTGATCGCTTCGCAGCAGCCATGTTAAGTTTGATGGTTAGCTTTGGCTTGATAGCTTTCTTGTCGGGCATAGAAGGAAGGGGGGGGATTGTCACTCCAGCCCCCTTCAATGCACCCAACGACCTATTTGATACTGTTAGCCAATGCATGAGTGGTTAGGGAGTACTCACAATTGGTCCATGTCTGTCATGACGTTTCCCGCTTCTGACGCAATAGTCAAGCACGCTGTGGTGACACTCTCCATGTTGGCGATTGACTCCATGGGCAAATCGGCGATTGAGCGCGTTGGCGCTGGGGCCTCCGATGACTGCAAGGTGGTGGTGTCTATGGGCAAATTGAGTTCAGCAATCAAGTGCGTTGGCGCTGGAGCCTCCGAGAACTGCGTGCTGGTGGTGTCCATGGGCAAATCAAGTTCGGCGATCGAGTGCGTTGGCGCTGGGGCCTCGGACAACTGTGTGATACTGGTACCTGTGGGAAAATTGAGTTCAGCGATTGAGCACATTGCTGAGTCCTGCAACTGTGAGTGCATACTGGTATCTCCTGAACATTCCTCTTGTTTGGTCTAGGATTGGCATAGTTTGTCATTTGGTAGTGCTGAGATGTAAGGTAGGTTGTGATTGACCTCATCCGATGAACCAGGTACAGCACTTTGGGAGGGGGAGGCCTTCTGCTTCTTTGACGGCCGTGGCACAGCACTAGAGGGGGGAGAGGTCTTGCGCTTCTTCGGTGGTCCTGGAACAGCACTTGAGGGGGATAGTGTCGCTCAGGTTATCTGCGTCGTCAAGCTCTTCGTCTCCATCAGCTTCACCAAACTTTCACCGAGCCCAGAAAGGATAGTGAGTGACGATGAAGTGGTCAACTTCCATCCATGCTGGGCGAACATGAAGAACGGGTGCACACGTTCCAGCAATTTCTTGATGTAGGCAATTGCACCTGGAGTCGCTTGTCCCCACTTCTTTGGAGCAATACCTCAACCAAACAAATCATTTAACCCGATGCGCAACAGTTTCTGAACTGACTTCACCGTTTCATTGTCGAGCCAGTTCCCTTCAGCATCCTCCACATATGGCAACTTACCTCACAGCTTGTTTCTCTGAATAGCAGCGGCAGTTTCCTTCCAAACCATATAGTCCATTTTTTTTCCAGAATCGGATATTGGGATGGCTCTCCCTTGTAGGTTGGGGCTGGGGTGTGGAAGAAGGAAGTTCTAGAGGACCGAAGTCCACAATCTCCCCACTGGTGATGGACAACTTCTCTGCCAGCTCAGAGAGAATAGCTCTGTTTGAGAGTGTAAGAAACTTTCCAAAATAAGCTTGGCAATGCACCTTAGTGTATCTCGTTGTCCAGTCACTTTGGCTAGCTCGAACTCTGCTGCATGCAGGTGCTCTTGCAGGTGGTGGATTGGAGCTATTTGGGTGTGGTAAGTGGGGTGTGGCCTGGTGTAATTTGCTCCAAGGGCAGTAAGTGACGGGTCGATAAGGGAGTTGGGAATCGGGTCAGCCCGAGGCATGCCAGCCACATGGGAATTGTTTGTAAGTGAGCCCAATGGATGGAATGGTGATGGGTACAAGTGGGAAGCACTGGTGTATGCTGGTATCGTTCACTTATCTCACTGTCAATGGGATACTCCCTCCTGATCCAACTCGATTCTATTATCGTTTTGACCTTGATGTCGCAACACCTGGTCGGAAAGTACGTCCTCTATCTTTTAATATTCTCCAATGTTCACTCATCTCGTGAATAGACAATTGTGTTCTGCATTTCAGATTTGCAACGTGAGCAACCTCGTTCGATCCCATCCACTCTTCCCTCGCTTTCAACACCTGGTCGGAAAGTACGTCCTCTATCTTTAACATTCTCCAATGCTCACTCATCTCGTGGATAGACAATTGTGGTGATCCCATCCACTCTTCCCATGATTTCATCCCCCTGGCCGAAAACCGAAGAGTCTCTCAGCAGCGATGATGATTGGGATGATTACGACGACTGGCACTGCAAGCAGGCACGTCATGTAGCGCAACAACTCGCAATCACCGCTCGTTACTTACTCCCTAGCTCGCAGCTCGATGACAACAACTATGATGACTCAGGGTTCTGCCAAGCTTTGTGGAACGAGACGGAACAACTTGAATGCGACTCCTACCATGACCCAGACTTTTGCTCGGCCTTATGAAACGAGGTGAAGCGGCTCAGGTGTAACTGCTTCTACTGCCTGGATGTGAGAGACCACTCGAGCAATCTCTCAGACGAAGGGAGCGAACTCTCGGACAAAGGGAACGATCACGTGGACGAAGGGTCAGATGAACAGACTGAAGAAGACTCTGTCTAGCGAGACGTGAGGGAACTCTGGAGTGAGGCATATGCTGAGGAAGAGGAGGCCACGTTGCTGGACAACTCAGAGGACGACAAGGTCATCGACTCTGACAAGAACGACCACACCTTTGACCTCAATGCCCAGCATATTTTTGCTCGCCCGTGCTCATACCTCTCTCGTTCCATCCGCAATCCAAGTGGCAAGCTTTCTGATCCACAAATCCCAACGTTCAGCACTGCCTGACCCCTCACCGATGAGGAAATCCTCAAGAGATCTTTGAAATCGAACACAGACAAGGAACTGCAAGCAAAATGAAGGCAAGGCGCCAACTAGATTACACAATCAATAGTTTACAACCATTTGATTTGTACATATGATTTGTCGATATGCCCACCCATCAATCAATCTCATTCTGGTCCCAATCGAGGCCATCCTCTTGCACTATAAGATCCGATATTTCCAACCCGGGCTTCTCTACCAGAAAGAAGCGATCCTCTGTGATTCCAGATGGCAATGTGGGACAGTGTGAAACCATGGCAACAACATGGAGAACGTTCTTGATGCGACGATGATGAGATCTGGAGTAAGGGTGCATGAGATGACAGTCTGTGAGGATAACTTTAGCAAGGAAGGATCGGGAAGAGAGTATAATCGTATGACCACGACGTCAAGGAATTTCCAATGGGCATTGTTGTCTTCATCTGCGATCTCGAGGTTGGGTTGTTTAACTGCAAGATGTGTGTAGTACTGCACCTCAGAAAACCTAACTGTGCCCGCAAAATTTACCTGGTGCAGCATTGTGAAAAGTGCATGTTCCATGCTGGAGATGGAGGACTTACCTTAACGTTGCGGGAGACTCGCATATCGGCACCATTTTTCCTCAGCGCCTCTCGCCAGGCTGTTCGAGCAGTCTGGCCATTTGGTAGCCGCAGCCTGGCCCATCGTTGGATTGGGACCAGGTCATGTCTGCCCGCATTTAAAAATGCTGTCAATGCAGTGGCGTTGGCACCTGTAGGTAAGGTGGCCGATTTTTTGCACATCCACATAAGGATGTAGCCATCACCTAAGTGGATATTATATTTATATTTTCATACCCGGACATGGATATAAGCCTCACCTAAGTTAATCAACGTGGAGGGGATTTGGGAAGGAGGAGGGTCAAGCTCTGGGACCGTGGCCAAAAGTGCGTTAACTTTACAGCATTGGACCCCCTCTTGAGATATATTGGCATATGGGTTAGATGGTTGACGGATTTCCTGGCCCAGATTTCCGATTGTGCGTTCCATTGTCCACTATGCATAGCAAATTGGTGGTCCCTTGAGTACTGTTTCTCTCGTGAGATGGACTACCTGATGGACGCAGGGTCGAACAAAATGAATATTATCTTCATGTAGCTGGTAGTAGATCTCTTCGAACTCTCATTCCCAATTGCAGAGAAGGACGTGGGCGGAGACAAGGTCGGCAGATGTGATGCAATGTTGGAAGAGGATTTGAAACCCTCAGACAAGCTTGCAGTCATTTATCCAGTAGCGATCGGGAAGGATACCATATAGAAGTGCAGGGCCGAGGCCAAACATATGGAACTGAAACTCCCATGTCTTGTATTCTGAAGTTAGCTTCTCGGCAATGTTGCGGAGTTTGCGGTCATAGGAGCCAGGGAGGAATTGACCTGTGGCTTCAAGTGGTTTCTCGTGAGCTTGCCATACCCGATCAGATCATAATACGGCCCAATCCCACGAGGTAATATCGTCTAACCCAAGAACTTCGACTGTGCCACGTCATAGACCAATGAGGAGAATGCTTAGATTCATTACCAAGTGCATGATATCCATCGTCATGGAAAGCGGTATTTCCAATGATTGTGAGGGGTTGAGTCCTAAAATCAAGGGGGGTTTGGTGATACCTGTGTGGGTCTTGCGAAGGTCGAACTGGTGTGGATTGGGGGACGAGACTAGCATAAACAAGTTGTGGGCATAGTTTTCATAGCCTGATGATGGGAGATTGAACACGTCAGCGTCGTCATGGTTACTCCCTTCAGCACAATGGTTCCGTGGCATCAGAAGCACCAGATAATAATGTGTCGAGCCTCCCTTGCGGCGACTGATCATACCATAGTATAACCTGCATCCATTTTTCCCTGAGTGTCCAACCATTCCATCGAGATGTACAAGCCCTGGACCATCACTAGTAATGAACATGAGGTAGGGGTCAGATCGATATGTCTCCTCAGCAAAGGCATCCCAGATCTGCAAACCTTCGTTCTGGAGAGCTGCTAGATGATGCAGACCAGTGAACAGAAATGAATCAAGGTGCTTGTGCTTATTGGGGCCAGGGATGAAGTTCCCAGAAAGGACATTCACCTTGCGGTATCACTTGTCTGGTGAGAGGTTGAGGATGATCCAGATATATATCCAGCAATCCAAATGTTTCTTTTCGTACAGTTGGGCACCATCAAGGGAAATGGAAAGGACAATGTCTCGTGGCTTGATGTCGCCTTGGAGATAGGCACTGAGATAATTGTGACCCATCACAATATCATCAATCACGGGAATGATATAGGATTTTTGTAACTTGGCGAGAACCTCGTTGGTGCGGTAAGAGAGATATGTCATGTCTTGTGTGCTCCTGGGGTCCTGAAAACGGGCTTGGAGCTGTGGACCAAGCAGAATAGTGAGCGCCTTCCGAGCGGCTTGTTTGACTCGACCCTGGGTGAATTTCATCCTGGCCTCATCCCAATGAGAGACATCACATAGAGGGCAGGCCCTGAGATTGACATATGGCCCTGTGAATGCAAGGTAGGAGTTGGGGCACATATCATGCTCGGTTGCCTCAACGCCAGTAAACTGCGTAATGAATTTCTCGGTCGCGTGAAAAGTGAGCATCCCGCGAGCAGCTGGAGAGTCAGAAAGTTTTGTCTCGTGGAGCTAAGGACACGCTCGTAGGCCTGCTGTGAGGCATGCTCAAGCACGAGGTAGGTGAAAATTGAGTGTCGTGTTCCACCATCTTCAATTTGTAATTGTTGGGGTGGGGGGTTCCGAAGGGACTCGATGGTGACAGAGGACATGTGGGTGACATCGTCATCGAGAGAGGCTCCATGAATCGCTCGAATGAAGACTATAGAGTCTTGCAAATCTTTTAACGTAGTAACAGCTGGCAGCACAGCAAGGTCAATTGTGGGATAGGGAATCTGAGGTGGAAATAGTTCCTCGGGAGGAGGACCAATTGGAGGGGGATCACCGGAAGGGAGTAGATTGTCCAGAGGTGGGAGGGGACCACCTGGAGGGAGGAGATCATTTGGAGGGGAACCATCCAGATCGGCTGGGAGGGGGTTGTCTGGCAAGATTAGATCGGACGGATGGAGAGCATCTGGAAGGTGTGGATCGTGTGGAGGAATCCTGTCAGAAACGGTTAGCTGAGTGATTAATTGATCAGGAAGGAAATATCATACCATTAACTTGACCCTCTTCCGTGAAACACTGAGTGGCGACTCGGAAAATTGAATGTGCTGGTGGCTGGGGGGAGGAAGGTCCGGTGGTTTGATGCGCAAGTAGGGAAGACTCGACCCATGGAGCACACAGGCTCGTTCCATCTCCTGTTTGTCATGCTGAGAAGCTAAGTGGAAATGGTGATGCCAAGTTGAGTGGGACATGAGGTGGTGCTGGCCTTTGCGACTGCAGACACAAAGGATCTTGGCAGCGCCCAGAGAGGCGGTCATGTTGCCAGGTTGAATGGTAGTGCTAGTGAAGAGGAAAGTTCAGAACGTGGTGTGCCTGTAATCGATGTGCCATACAAACTGTGGGAGTCTACTGGTTGCGTGCAGCATGTGTAGTGTGTGCACCGTGCGCGGCGCCAGTGTGTGCAGTGGGTGTAGTGCACTGCGTACTGTGGTGTAGTGTGCGGTTGGGTGTCGTCGTCGTGCGTATAGGTAAGTGGGCGAAAACTTAGTAACAGGATGCATTGGCACACAACAGCAGATTACGCCATATGGAAATCAGTTAGAGGCAAAAGTTGTACTATGCAGGCATATCCTGTTTTCACTGGGCCTGAAGTGTCATGGTACAGCCATAATTGTGGCTGAGGCAACATGCGGCAAATGCCAAACCTACCGTGCACCTCTCACTAACTACAGTCTAAGGGAATAGTATAGGTAACCCGTAGCGGGTACAGGTGTGCTCCTAGTACCATAGCCGTTTATTCCCTAACCTAGCCTACACTCACCATTCCGCCTCCTCAGGTCATCGAGTTATTGTAAGCATGCTGGCTTATGGCCTAGGTCCCGACCGTCCTGTAACTAGTATTACCTATTGAGTGTAATCTCATTGGCTCGTGCAATTTTTTGCAGAAATGGCCAAGTTTATTTTTCCACGGCGAGCACCGCTAGTGCCCTCATAAGATCTCGAAAACCTATATGATGGACTACTTAGTTGACAGGGAAGGCTAGCACGCATGAATGTAGGTAGTGTCGGAAAGCGGGAATATCAGACTCTCTCAGCCCCGTCACATTGAATCTCCGCAATATCACAGCCACGCTCGCCAATACCCAGATCTCACAATCATGTCCATTTGTCTGCAAGGCCTCGATCTTCTAGAATAAGTAAAGAACTAGGGTAATCGTGAGGAATGGGACTGACAAGAATGGGACACACAGTTAGTGTTGCTGCAGTTCCAGCTAATAGCTGGCCAAAGCCAAAGCCAAGCACACGCATTAGCCGAGTCGTTGAAGAGTCGAACTGTATATGTGAAACGACCAGCACTCACTAGTGGAGCACAAGCCTAGGCAATAGAACAATAGAGGTAGTAGAGTAGCTCCTAGAGTTTGAAGGGAAAACTCCAAGAGGACAAGACTGAGGTCCT
>JBBPNP010000477.1:0-15717 GCA_038090955.1 Xerocomellus intermedius
TCACACAAAGTACGAAAAAGTTATATACCCCTTATATGATACAAAAGTCAAACAAAAGTTGTCTAAATCATATAATGTATAAAGGTCAGCACAAAGGACAATCTTATATTCAACTGCACATTATTTTTGCTTATAATGGGTTTATATAGGTTTATATACCCATGGCAACAGGTATCAGACTGAGGCATACGGCACAATTAGTATAGAGCTTTTGTGCTTCAAGTGATGGGGAGGCGGCGCTGGCGAAGGGCGCAAAGGCAAGCGTCGCGAATAGGCCACGCATCTCGTGTGGTCCACATATTTGAGGGAAGGATACAAGAGGACTTATAGTGTCGAGAATTGTCTTGGGAGGCTGTCAACCGCGGACTCGGACTCGAATCTCCAGAGCGAGAACCACGGATGCGAAGTTATGTAAGCGTGAGGTCAAAGTACCACCTCACTACACAGATATTACCACACAATCGTGGTTCTCCATCATCTACGCTCCGGTTATTCCTCGGCCCCCAAACCTTGAACGACAACCTTTGGAAAGACCCAGTTATCACCCGCGCAGCTTTGTATACTGGTGCGCATGTCATTCAAGTTAGCAATGTACAGTGGCACTACGACTACCGTGACCATACTAACTACGACAACGCTGCGACTGAGCCGCGACTCCTACTCTACTCGGAGCTTAACTGTATGATCTGAGTAGTCTCCTGCACATCATATTCACGAATTACTTTTTTACTGACTGTTTCTGATGGGACTAGTGATCCGGGGCCCCAAATGGTACAAGCAACGAAGAAGACAGAGGGCCCCGCGGCAGTATCAATGTATGTTGCTGCGACCGAGTCGCAACTCCATACAGTCATCAGTGTATCTTGCTCCCAAAATAACTTGTTTCTGACAACACAGTGACAGCACCTGATGATAACTGACAGAAGATGTCACTGCGCTCAAAGTGTTATGTCAGAGTAAATCTTCGCATGCCAACTAATCAACAGTTTCAATCCCCTGGGGCGATTCTGATTTACCCCTGTCTGCCTCGTGAAGCTGTACCCAGCTTCCCCTGTCCCTCCACCTCCGCACACCACATACCGCATAACTCCACTCCGGGACGCACCTCCTAAGGTATTGTCCCCTCCGTTAGAAAGGAGTGATCCTATGACTCTTCCGCGCCATGGAGCGGATGGTGAGCACCATGGAGGTTTCTCCCGTTGGCCGATCTGTGTTGGCGCCGCATCTTTGAGGCTTCCGCCGGCATCTGGCCTCTCAGCCCGACACTTCATTGGAGGTCAATGTTTCCGTTATCCCAGCTGTTTCAGTAACAGTCGTCATCATTTCACAGCCAGCAATGCCCTGTCTTATATCAACGCCGCGGCTTCTCAGAGCCGCGAAGCACGCCCCACAAATGAACCAGCACCACCGATCGTTGTGCAATGCACTCATGGCCCCTCTAACGTGATTGGACCGCATCGTAACCCTACCATACCACCTTCCGGCCAGGTCAACCAGCTCCCCAAATCTTGTGCCATGTATGCATGGACACTGTAACATGTCTTAACCTCACCACGACTGTGCCTGTGGAAATCAACATCCAGATGCATCGTGGGATGAATGGCCCGTTTACTTGAGAGAATTCACGGGCGACAAACTTCTTCGTGGAGCAATGGGCCAATACTACCAACAGAGGTGGTTACAAGTATGTAAACGACCGAGCCGATGCCTGGCAACAGCTGTTATACCTCAGGTTCTAAGTTCAGCAGCGCTGTCAGTGTGGTGGAAAGCCACGATACAAAGAACTTCACTTAGCACAGGTTTGATCCGTCGTCGTCTATTATCTCACTTTCCGCGCGCTACTAAGTTACAAGTACATGCAGTGGCACCGCGACGTTCTTAGCGAAAGACCTGATATCAAGTCTTGTTTACTGACCTACATCGGCATTCACAAACTTGAAACTTACAACTACACTGCCTAGGCATCAGATTACTTGAATAGATAACCGAAAGATACTGCTGCAACTCCGGCGGGGGAATGCAATATTAGGTATGACATCCATCCGTCAAAGTAAGAACACGGTACATGATCGTCTACTCCTCTTTCTTGGCTCCAACCTTCTTCTCTGCCTCTGAAATAGATGCAGCGTCAATCTGTGGCCCAGCAGCGGCTGTATACAAGCATATTAATCGAGTATGCATGTTGGAGAAAAGTGGACGTACGACCGAACATCGAGGCGACCTTGAATGGTCTCTTAAGATCACCCTCGGCTGCTTTCCCGAGTACATGAATAGCAACGACTTTTGCGTCATACAGATTCTTCAGGCCCATGAGGGCTTGGATAAAGAGGGGTTGAGTGTACTTCATGTAGATGTGGAAGAAGGCCATCATGGCGATACCAAAGTACGCGCCACGGAGCTGGAGCATATGAGATACGCATGGAAAACGGGTCAACTAAGTGGTATACATACGAGTTTTGAAGTCTCGGAAAGATCATAGTCTCTTACGGTGGTTGTGATGAGTCCACCAGAGTCAGACGACTGAAAATGGGTGAGCGAGAAAAAAGGTGTGGAAAGCTCTCGAAGGCGGACCATTGGGTTCGGACTGTCGACTAGAGTAGAGTGAGGATGGCTTCAACTCGGAATGAACAAGTGACACACCATATTTGAGGACGGTCTGGTCGTTCCTTTGCTTGACCTAAATGATGACGTGTACCAATCAGCTCCAAGGATCACAGAGAAAAAGGGAAAGGAGAGGACCTTGTATGAGACAAAGAAGTACGTGCCAACGATGATGATCTGGCTGAGAACGTAGCCGAGTCGGACGTAGTTTAGAACGACCGGGTCGTCGAACGGGATCCTGCGAGCAACTAGTACGAAGAAAGAGCTAAAAGGACCATTCAAACAAAAGAAAGCAACACTACAAACTCTGCATGGCCCCCAGGGAGATCATAATGTTCTGCACGCCGGCGTTCATGTTTGCGACGAAGAAGACCGTTTGACGGAGGATGGAAAATACACTGAAAGCTTTGGATTTGAAACCGGAAGGACGTGTGACAAATAGTCACGTGATTGGTGCGTGACATGTCACGTTGTGATGACGTCTGCCGTCTCCACACTCTCTCAGCGCGGCCAAAGGCTAGTCAAGAACGATGAACTACAACGAAACAGCGTCGATATCTCGCGCGACGTCCGTTTCGCGAGCGTCGAAACACGGAAGTACGCTCTCCCGTTCACAGTCCCTCATCAAGAAAAACGTAGCTCCACAAGACCTGAAACCATCCGACGTCCTCATCGAGCGCTTCGTCGCTTGGAAAGCTATCGTGAAACAACTCATTGCCTACTTTGAGGGTCTTGCAGACATTCAAAATAACATTGCACGCGAATATACCAAGCTCAGAGCGGTGATACAAGTACCCTTCAGGGCAGGAAATCAGTTTCTCGGAGAGGGTGGCCTGCAGGCACGTGTGACTCCATTCTACGCCATGACTCGTCGTGACGTGTGCTGTAGGATGTATTTTATAGCATACGTGATAAGACCAGGGTCATTGCCGACCAACATGCCAACCTTGGTCGTACCATCGACAGCTCGATTGTGCAGCATCTTCAGAAACTTAGAACAGAGATCAAAGCTCATATCAAGGTAGGAATTCTCCCCTTTCTGGGTGGTTGGTTTTTAAATTTCATAGAATGTTCAAAACGACACTGGCAAGCTCGCTACGAGCGTCGCTAAAGAGCGTGAGCTCTCCGCCAAAATGATAGGTGACCTTGCCACCAGTATAAGTATATTCAAGAACACGCCGATGGGCGTTACTGCAAAATCAGACCCGTATGTTTTGCCATTTCCATCTCGTTCCATGTCCCTCAACCCTTTCAGGTATGTCGCCAACGTAGCTGTTGCACGGCAGCTTCAGAAACAAGTGCACGAAGAAAACGCCCTACAAAAATCTATAATAATCATGCAGCAAAATTCTGCTCATTTTGAAGAAGGAATTGTGCGTGCCATTCAGTCTGCTTGGCAGACCTACGATGAGTGGCATTCCCGCATGTCATCCTCCGTCCAAGAGACCTGGCGCGTCCTTGGCGAAGCCATGTCTTCCCTCTCCCCTGACCGAGAGTGGATCTCTTTCTCTGCCCGTTCAGATCATCTCCTCGATCCAGAGACGCCCCTGAGAAATCCAGAGACTATTATCTATCCTTCCAAAGATGATCCAAGTGTCATCGCCGTACATACCGGCTCGCTTGAGCGCAAAAAACGGTTCACGCGAACGTATCGAGAAGCATACTATGTCCTTACCCCTGCTGGCTTCCTCCACGAATACGCTTCCTCTGACCCGGAGCACCTCGGAAGTCATCTTCCTGTCTTCTCCCTCTTCCTTCCTGCCTGCACGCTTGGTCCACCTTCCTCTACCTCTTCGAGATCTCACAAATTCCACATAGAAGGGAGGAAGGACGGCATCGGCGCCCATACGGGTAGCTTTAAATTGATTGCGACCGGTCAGCATGCCTGGAGTTTCAGAGCACGAAGCCGCGAGGACATGATGGAATGGTGGAACGACATCAGGATGCTCTGCGCGAGATACCTTGTCGCCAGTGAACAAATGGATCGTGGGGGACCAGTCCAAGCGGCCGTACGTTCCGTCGGCTATGTCAGCGACGACGACGAAGGTGACGACGAGGGATCGAGCATCGAAGAGGAGCAAGACGATGAAGAGGACGGTGATATTTATCAAGACGCTGTCGTCGATGAGGAAGGAGAGCCACCTTCATACTCGCATGCCGGAAAGAATTCGGGACCAGTGATTGGGAGGAACGGATACGCGGTAAGCCTTGGATCTCCCGCTTGGACACCGATTTCTCGAACCTCTTGTTCCCCGCCACTGATTCACTGCTTCTTTTTCCGCTCAGCTAGAAAAGAAATCACCTCCAATAGATCGCGACTACGAGCATGACTATGAGGGCGTGAACGGCCATACGAACGGATATCGAAGGGCGAGTCAGCGTCAGCTCGAGAAAGCGCCAGAGGGTCGACTCCCACACTCCGCTGAACATAGTCGTTCGTATATTGACTCGAATGGCGGCCCGACTGTCAGAGGTGTTCCACACGCGGATCATGGATATGATGGAGGGGAAAGCGCAGAAAGTCACACCGAGGAATCACTAGGTGTGCCTGGGCCTGCACCCACGGAGAGTAAGCTTACGGAGGAACTGTGATCGGGTGTGTATGATAAGTATATTTATCAAGTCCGGTTTTTTGTCGACTCTGTTTTGATCGCGCTTTTGACGTCATGAACTACTCTCTTTTGTCAATGCAATTACTTATCTTGATAGACCTACGCATGAGTTCCTAGTGTACCATATTCTTTGTCGTGTTCCTAATTTTGCCATGAAATTGTGCCTCGGTTTGTCTCTTGTTCTTTTCTTGCAGCGGGCGTCCATGCGCAGCGTAGTGTTGTTGTGTCGATTCGATGCCTGTCCCTATACTGTTTCGTAAGTATGCGTTCCCGAGATGAGTCAAGTTGTCGCTGATACCTACAACCGGCAGGTGGGCCTGGGGTAGCTATGTACATATCATATCCTTCTGACGTCACGCTGTTCGTGTCTCTCACATTTCAATTTTGTTCTAGTTGTACACGGGGGGTGGTACTCCTCCAAACTACACCACTAAGCATGCGTCTTGAGTTTCTTTTGGATTGTAATTGAACCCCTTTGGAGATGGGAAGCTGCACGGTCCAATGTGTCGTCATGTCCCGAACGACCAGACAGCAGGCAGAATCTGGGCACGTCGTTGAAACGCCAGATATTCGTTTCAAGTTTTCAGTCTCAACTTGTGACTTCGGCACGGACGCAGGTGCGAACGGCTGTCTGGACGGTGGCTGCAACGATAGTCTCGTTTGCGACCCTTCCAACGGGACAATAAGTATTCTCCCTCGCTTGCAGCGCATGTACATTGGGACAGTTCGTCAACCCAGCCACTCTGGCCGAGTTTACGCTCGACTCGGATGGAGCCGACTACTACGACAGTTCGTTCTCTCTCGCATCGAATGTTAAGAAAGAGTTGCTCACTGCGCTGCACTGTCCTTGCGATATGTCCATCGTTGGGCGTTGAATACTACGGTTATTGCAGTGAGTTTCTTTTTGGTAGGATGCAGAGTCATACACTGCTACGTGTATGATACTCCAATTTCGCCATTACTTTGCGCTTCCAGCTTCAATACGGGGTTCACAATCGCATTCTGCCCTTGATCAGTATAAATTGAACGTTGGAATACACGGATGTTCTTCTTTGATTTTTGAGGATCATAGATAGGGTAGAATGGTTAATGCATGCTGAATATTTGTTGTGTCAGGAATGTAAATTATGGTGGTCCCTGTGGAACACAGAACTGCATCTGAGCAGGGTAGATCTATGTAATTGAATAAATTGAAGGTGTAAGAGGCTTCACTTTATCTATCAGAATCATACGCACGTACGGATACTGGAGTATCAGGTATTCATCCATTCACTCTCCCATACCTATCAAGTTACAACCCATCAGTACAACTTGTCAATCACGTGTGTTGGGAATATGGATTACCTCGAAGAATCGACGCCAATCAGCTACTCTGATCCCACGACAGCTCGTCAGGTCAAGCTTCTCCAGGTTCGGGCAAGCGTCAATAATTGGGAACAACCCGCTACCTATAACACTTCTCAGCACATACCGCGAAGTCAGCAGCCATGCAAGACAGACTTGTCAATTTGGTGCCCGCGACTTCGAGTACGACGAGCGATGAGCAATACGCAAGATATAGCGCTGCGTCATCGTTGATCCCAGTATTGTTGAGAGCAAGTTCTTCTAGTCTGGGTGGACTGTCGTGGACTGTCTCGGATATCAGCCCACACAGGTCTTGTGATCGCAAGTACGGTATCCCTGACAAGTTGAGGTGCTAACGTACAACGGTCCAAAGTCGTCAATTGGAGCGTTCGATCAGCCCTACGCATGGTACGGTGGGACGTGCCTTGCACTTTCGTCCGACTCGACGAATGACGTCGGCGAGTGCGCCGCGTTCGTCGTGACGAGACGTGAGTCCTAATTTGGTATTCCCGACGAGGCTGAATTTTTCGAGGTGTTCAAAGTTTTCCATGACGTCCGTGAGCGATGTGAGTGTGTCGTCCGTCATGGTCATGGCGCCGATCGAGGCAGACGAACCCTGTCCGCTGCCAAGTGCACCCAAGTAAAGTGTCCGTAGGTTTGGCAAAGTGCTGATCAGTGAAATGACATCCGCACTTGACAACGCCGTCGACGTGAGCAACAACTTTTCCAGAGCATGCGCAGGAGTGACTGTCGATGGTGGAAGACGGCGAAGATGCGTAAATGAGACATCCAGACGGGTCAAATTTGGGCGGAGCGCGATAAAAGCGTACATCGAGGTTTCGGAGAGACTGAGTTGGCGGAATTTGAGGTTTTTCATGTGGGGTAGGGTCATGTCGGGTTCTTGTGCGAGTCCGGCGAGAAGTTTTGCAAAGGTGGCATCGGTCTGGATAGGGTCGCCGTAGGGATCGGCGATGGGATTGGGATTGGTGTGATATTTACTCACCCAATTCTGTATGCCTGCTACCTTCAACACTCCCAAGTTGGTGCAAGAGGTCAGCGGTCCGAGGAGAGACGCGGGTGGGATGGATGTGTAGTTAAGGTTGAGGGTAGTCAAGGATGGACACGCATTACCGATCACTTCTGCTGTCTTCATGCCGACCTTGGAACAACCGCTGTGACCGTGTCAGAGAGCCATACGGAGGGAACTATTGACCGCACCAGAGTACAAGAATGCGGAGACGGGGAAGAGAAGGTAATATGGACGCAAAAACCGTATCAGCATACTTGTCGAAACCAATCAAACGAAGTTCTCTGAGTGCTGCATGGTTTACAATAGCAGTAATCGTTTGTCTTTGAACGCCAGGTAGATCGCTGGAGAGCACAAGGGATGGCCCACGCAAGAAGTACTTCAGTGTGTTCAGATTAGACAAGGCACGATAAAAAAAATTGCTTAGTATCTCACCAAAACAATCAGTCCGTGCGATAGAAGCGTCGGGCAGCTGGATCGCAACATGGAAAATAATCTTGGTACTAATGTGTCAGGCAAACTGATTAGATAACGTTTGGAGTAAGCCCATGACCGATCGTTCTCTGAAAGGACTTGAAGGTGCGTCACGAAGCAACGAGCTGCAAGGGAAGATAGCGACGGTACAGCAGCCTTTTGAGGGAGGATACGAGTTGATAAAGCTGTCGCCGAGGGAAAATGGTTTGGTTGTAACAGGGAAGCGTCGTCCTCAATGGATGCACCAAATGCTGGAACATTACCTCCACGTCGCCGTTTCATTATCGGTTTCCGCTGCGATGGAAATTTGGACCAAGTAGTAGAGAAGTTACTAGTACTTCCGCCGGTGCTTGTGACGACGGAAATCATCTGATTCATCGGCCGTCACGCGGTCACACGTCAAAGTGCCATTGGCGAGTCGGAGCGACTTCATGGATCACATTGTCAAAGATCCACGCTTTTCACTTACTTGATAGTATGTACGTACATACATACTCGACGAAACGGATGGCAAATAACAAAACAACAGTACATCCTACTCGTACACCGGAAAACATACACATTGCTCGTCATCCTCAACATGTACACATTACACAGTGCTTGATTTATCCTCCGGATTAACCTGGCCTTCAGCCTCGAACACGGCTTCTCCTTGGAGCACAGCCTAGAAGTTAGCTGCCAAGAGAATCCAAAGCCCGAATTTGTTGTTCTCATTTCTGGATACAAGCAGCGCGGTCATCTGTGCCTAAATACGGTCATTTATATCTATGAGTCTCAGTGACCTCGAGGCATCACTTGCTACATACCGATTCATAGAGTTGATCATCGTTGTCCGGTGTCTTGATTGCCACCGCAAGGGTGGAGCTAGGTTTGGGAGAGACGCTACAAGCGTCAATATGCATCAATGTAGGTTATCATCGAGGACAAAGGTCGGGACTCACATATAGCGTCCCTTTTCGCCCGAGGCGGCTTCCGTGATCGTGAACTGTGTATTTCCTTGTGTTTGGGTGCCGTACGTCACCGGATCGTTGGCAGCAGCACCTTGAGATTTCGTAAGAACAAAATTGGTGGATGCTGTCTTGTTTGAGAGCGTATAGTAGCCCTGGCTATCTTTCGTGACCACCCATTGGTACTATAGATTTATATCGATAAGCATTGTTTGTGAATTACATGACATTCCGGACGACTTACTGCTTGCTGGATCAAGGATGTCGTCTCCACCGTTTCTGGAGAGAGGGAGATGACACTACGCTTGTCAGTCGAGAGCGTCAGGTAGTAGCCAGCCGCGAAGTTGATTATAGCGAAGGCCTGTTGGGGATTGCCAGCGGGGGTGCCTGTGACTCGACTACGAACAGCATAAAACCGCAAAATAAATAAATATTGGGCTTCGCCCCGGGGAGGCGGTACGTACGGAAAGAAGATGTTTCGCTGTTCAGAGAGAATGGATACCTGCTCCCGTTTCTCGACGTTGTTCCCACCGCTTGCAAGCAGTGTCGTCCATGCGCTGGCCAAAGGTTGCAGGTTCTTGCCATTCTCTGTGTATACCTGTAGTCCAGTGATACCCGTCCCGGTTCTACCCCAGCCATAGCCGCAGTGTACCAGCGTCGACTTATTGCTCAAGAAAAAGGTGTTCGCCTGCGCGAACTGCGCGAGGGTAGGGGGCTTGAAGTCCCCGAGCTTGAGATGCAAGTATTTGATCGCCGGTGTCGCCTTGGCCAATCTGTCCTTCTCCACTGTGGTGTACTCGTATTCATTGAAACTAATGATGCTATCAATGCCTTGGCTGACGAGGAAATTGACAGCTGCCTGTGTAAGATTTTGATCACTATCGTGCCCATTGTAGTTGGGGGCGGAAGCACGGTAGAGTTTGTGTCCGCTGGGCACAGACTTAGTGATTTGTGTGAATCGGTGCCATCCAGCTGCGTCTGCCATATTGTGCGAGATCACCGCAAGGAAGGTGATGAGGGGATGGGTAGACACAGTTTTGCAGAACCAAGGTGCTATATACTCAACTTTGATGCCCTGAAGTAGTATTTTAGCCACAGGAACCAGTTCCTTTCCGCCGATGCTTCGAGGGTGAAGGTGACATACTATTGCCCTTACGCTGCTAGAAGCGTCGGCGGCGGAAAGGAGCCCGGTGCTAAATTGGCATTACAGTAACACTGGTGCTTCTCCACACCATCCAGGTGTGGAACACATGTTATCATTACGTCAATAGGTGCACCGAAGATCCAACACTATGATCACCACGTTTCGTTCTACGGGACCAAATTGAAGATGCCGCTTGGCATGCCCTATACTATGTTTTTTGGGGGTTCAGATATTTTCCTATAAAACACCCTGATCGTTCTGACTTGGTGCCTTAAGATGTTTTGTGTCCAATCATTTTAAATTCTCGAGTTTGGGGTCTGTACCTGATGTGTGTGCATGGCAAGGTTCGACTTGGAAGAGTCCGGATGCTGCGTACTGTCGCGAGTTTCAGAGTGTGTGACAGGTGGATCCTCATGCACATGGTTCACCTTCTTGGACACACGAGGTTGGGCTTGGGAAACTGCCTCATCTAAGGATCCGCGCTCGGAATCGGCATCCGCACACATTGTTTTCCCCCTCTGCCAGTGGCGCCGGTGGTATTCTTGTGGTTGATCTGTGTCTATGAAAATGCGCTTCTTGGTCAGCCGCATGGAAGACAGGGCATGCTGCGTGCCATCCTGTAGAGTTCCAGTAGGGGGAACTTGGTTGGGGGACGTTTGTGTGGCGAAATTCCAGACAGCCTGAATGGCTCGCTGTGGGTGCTGGAGATATCATTAATACATTGGGGTGGGAACGAAGGAGGTATAGCAGCGGTTGGCGACCAGGATTCGACGCGTGCCTCTGCCACTCTAACAGCATACTTGGAAGCTTCTAAGTATGGAAGAATTTTCGGGCCAGGGCTTGTAAATCTAAGCAGCGCCCGTTTCGCGGCCAGCTCGTGGTTCAACATGCTGGAGAGTTTCTTTCTCCTCTGGGAGCGTCCCCAGCAGGTCCACGGACGCAGGCGGGCTCAGGCTGTCGAGTGCGTTACTCCTACTTTCGAGTTATCGTGTGCCGAACTCCTGTATTCGACAAAGCCATCCTCTGCAGACTCCATCACAACTTACAAGTATCTGCACGTGGGACGAATATACGGGAAATAGCTCCGCAGCGCAACGAGCGTTCAGCATCTTTGTTTTATCGCAAAGGACATGGCATCTTGACACTCACAGATAATGACAAAAGGGCCTGTTCTTCAAATCTTTTTTCGGCCCGTGATGGTATCCCAACCTTATCTTCAGTCAATGCTGGGTTGGCGTGTAGGAGTCAATGCTCGTATCTGCCAGTGGATATTTCATCTTCGATCAACAATCGGTGAGTGAGGGCGTGTACTATGCAATTGACCAAGGATGCGATACTAGCAGATGTAATGGTGGAGAATATATTACTCAATGTTTGTTGTTCTATTGACAAGAACGAACTTAGGACACAGTACCTTGGCACTAACAGATACTTGGAGAAGGACGTGTCGATGGCAAGTGCTTCGGCCCGTATTAGCGCCGCCGCGGAGGTTGTACATAAATCCCACGGCGATTACGAGCTTCTTGCAGCAGCGTCACGCGCGTGCTCACCCAACGTTCAACCTGAAGCAGCCCCCACTCCCACTGGTTGGCTGGGGTCAAGCTACTGACCGGAAGCGATGGCGAACCGACCAATCTCCCCAACGCAACCCACCAAGAAACACCCACCACCTATCCAACCAAATGCTCATCCATACGCAGTCAAGACGACGTCCTCGGCGTTGTTGTCCCG
The DNA here is from genome assembly GCA_038090955.1 of Xerocomellus intermedius. Taxonomy (NCBI): domain Eukaryota; kingdom Fungi; phylum Basidiomycota; class Agaricomycetes; order Boletales; family Boletaceae; genus Xerocomellus; species Xerocomellus intermedius. The sequence continues at coordinate 11,881 of JBBPNP010000477.1, forward strand.
CTCGAATTCGTCACCACACTCTGCCCACCATACCAGGCACCATTATGTCCCTTCTTCGCATTCCCGGATACCCACGAGGGTGCGCCACCGCCATTCGTCTTCGTTGTCATCAGTAGAGGGAGAAGTGCGCGATGCCGATGGAGTGCGCACCATCCCCGCGCCATTGCCTACCCCACCGTCAATTGTCGTTGCCTCGCAAGGCAACCCTTTGGTGTCGCTGGAGCGTGTATATGTGCCAAAACTCACGCACCGTGCATGGAGGGCAGAGACGAGCAGCGATACCGAACCCATCACAGAACATCACAGCCACGATCAGAAACACAGGTATAGTCACGAGAAGGACTCCAGGCCCGAGCTGTATGTTGGCTTGCCTCCCAACCCCAAGCAATGGAACATGAACGAACTCGCTACCTATCTTGAGACGTCTCTCAGGTCGGGCAACAGCACTGACGGGGCCAAAGATGATCCCGGCCTTCTGGTCATACTTGAGTGTGTCCGCACACGCGGTCTCACAGGTCGTGAGTTACTGCGGCTCACAGATGCGGATCTTGCTGGGTATGTCGCACTCTGGTCGCTGCGTGGCCTCCCCCACTGACTGCCTTTACACTTGCACAGCACACCCCTTTCTGATGTACAGCGCACTCAGCTTCTTGAGCGTTCGCGCACCCTCCGTGCTGACGTTCTCCGCGGACGCATCTACGTGGACTCGGAAGTCTCTGACAATTCAAATGATATCGATTCCCGATCCGCTCGCTCTTCCACCCCATTCCACAACATCCGCGGTGCTTCTGTGTCTGCTGACGACCTCCGCTCGCTTCTTAACAACAACTCCGGCGAAGGTCAAAGCGCTCTCGTACCATCCCCGGCCATGTCTTTGAAACGCTCCAACTCGGTCTCGGATGCCTCCGCCCAGAGGTACAGGGACCTCGCGCGCATGCGCATGCGTCGCAGAGGCAAGGTCAAGTGCCTCGTTGAGACCTGGGAACGTGCGAGCACAAGTGGGAGCGAATGTTCTGCCAACGAGGAGGGGTCCGTGAGCGGGAGCGAGGCCGAGTCTGAAAGCGAGATTGATCGAGAGTTCGAATCCATCTCGGATGACAAGCGTTCGCCAGAGTCCCCATCTGACCTGCCGTCCGTTCTATACGATGAACCACTCCACGGCGTCCGTTCGTCAGTGGTGGATTCCACGATTGTCCCTCAGGAACCACCTTTGTTGACTCCACCCCCTCCGTACACCCACAAGTACACCGCGCTTGGAGTCGTGGGGGATGAAGAAGAAGAGCCTAGCATTGAGGAATTGTTGGCGTCATCTTCGACCATCCCACTGAGAGGTGCGCGCGCATGGGAGGCCGACTTCGGTTTGACGGAGACAGTGAAACGTATTCCCGTTTCCGCGAGTGCGGATGCAGGTAGTACTTCCCGTTTGGTTATGAAACCAGACACATCTCCTCGCCCGCAAGACGATGGCCAACAAATCAGGGGCGATTCTGTTCGATCAAAGGGGTCGGGGATGCGGCGGAGCACTGGAAGCAGAGGGAAGAACGCAAAGACTCGAAAACGAGTTGTCACCGCCATTTTTACCGGTTCTCCCTCCGATGACGTATCCGAGAATGCAGGCAATGAGGTGCATTTAGGGGGCCATCATCGTCACGCGAGCGGCGTGAATGGCGTCGTTCGTGGTAAGGCCCCAGCAAGTTCGGATCTGCAGAATGATCCGGATAGCGTACTACGAGCGCTTCAAGAGTCTATTACAGTAACACGTGCCCAGCTGGAAGCGTTCAGGCTGCGGCTGGAGGAGGTCGAAGCTGATACTGCCAGACAAGAGGCGATGTTGATGCGAGCTCAACTCTCTGACTCTCGTCGTTCTTCTGAATTCGAATTAAGCCAACGACGATCAGAGGCCAACGGGCAAGCGACGGCCGACACAACGGAATCACGCGATGACGAAACGCTTGTCGAGGGCGTCAGGAACAGGGATGTGCTTGAAGGTTGGGAAACCATGCCACTGGCCGATATTGCGCGCGCGATCGTTGCGAGAGCGATGGGATGGCTGTTTCCGTATAGACATCTGGGTGTACACGTACCTGAGGATCACGACGGGTCTCGGGCTCGCACTGGTTCCCGTCCTGGGACGAACGACAGACACCGTTCTCCAGCGAAACGAGATGGTCGATTGCTGGTCGCACGCATGTCATGCAGTATCATTCTAGTTTCGTTCGCCATCTGTGCAGCAGTACTTCGGAGAATGGGGTTTGGACGATGGGTCCGCCGACCATAATCGGTGAGTGGACGCGGCCGATAGGGGGTGGTGATGATCAGTGGATCGTTACCCTTGTGTTTTTATTGGTGCTCTTGCCTCGAAGTTGATACCTGTTAATCTTTCTTCTTGCATTCTCTGATAAGGGTCCCTGCGACACCCAATGCTGATCTATTGTATTTTGTCCTATCCTTTCTTCTTTCCGTCTTGGAATTTATTTACAGGGTGTCTCGGACCCGTACTGTGATGTCTGATTTTGTACGACGCTTGACGACTTTTATAATGCGTTGTTCGTGACCTTTTTAATGATCGTCGTGTTTTTTTTTTTTTTGCGTTCTCATACTTACACGTTGCCAGCCTTGCAATCATGTACAACTTTAGATAAGTATGTTTCAAGATGGTCGACCTGCGCGGTGCTGCACCCGACCCCGGAAACTCAGGATCCGTCCTCGTGTTCACTCCCAAAGTAAGTGAAATCCACAGAGTTCACCTAGCTGCCGAATGACTCCATCAAGGCCGGATTTGATAAAAGAGGTGGCATCATCAAAATTCAAATTGAAAGGATACGACTCACCTGGCGTGTCTTCCTCTTGCAGTGGTGAAGATCCTACGCTTGTGGGCAATGTACAATCATCGAAGTTCATCCTTGGCATTCTCCTCACTTTCTATATTGCGGAGATCGCCCCTTCCACGATTGGTTGCATTGTCTACACCATTCCGCAAAATGTTTCAGGTAGGTAGAAGTTACGCCGCGCTGATTAGACCACAGCGGCCCGCTCACTGCCTGGTGTCACGCAGTGACCGTCACTCACATTCTGGATCTCTCGGTTTGCTCAGCGGAGCCTCTCTCTCCCAGTTGGGGGAAGGTTTCTAGCATCACTCATGCTACAGCGATGTGCGTGTTTACTACCATCAATCGGTTCAAATGTACAACGCTACAAAGTAGTGGCGACTCAACCAATTCGTAACCTGCTCATCGTGGAAGGTGTCCTCTACTTCTTTGTGTACGTCCTCACCTCTGTTTCCCTCTCTTCCATCTGATATACACAACAAATGCGGCTAACGGTGACTTTCCGTGATAGTATACTGGCGTGGAACCTTGTGAATGCACTATACAGCTGGGGGGTTATTTCGGTGGCGGGACAGCAAGACCTATAGTTCTTGTGGAATTTGTTCCTATATCCACACTAACCCCCCGATTTATCCTGAACATGCAGGAGCTGTATGCACATAATATTCAAGGCGAACATGGGAATGAGATCGACCCTGGATTCGGCTTGTCAGCATTCAAGTTATCTGGTCGTGTCGCGAGTAGATCCACAATCGTGTTTGCAGATGGCGTGCGGAACAAAGGATTAGAGCACGGCAAAGAGATACCAATCGGTAGCGGCGCCAGGGCGCCAGTCCCGACTCTAGTACAAGCATATAACCGGGCCAGACTTTTAACTGGTTGCCAACTCGAAGTTTTGTGTGATCGTACATTGTACATCCAACAGAATGGACAGCTGTGTCAAATTAGTAGAGACCAGCTGGCGCCCCCTTGCTTCGGCACTTCGTGCCTGCGCTCGGTGGCCCGGGTC
>JBBPNP010000478.1:0-15688 GCA_038090955.1 Xerocomellus intermedius
CTATGTACTATGTGGTATGGGTTATTAATGTCAAATCCCTGCAAACCAAACTGGGATATGGAAAAATCTATGTGTTATAAGGGAGTATGTGTTATACCCCCTATGTGTTAGGAGGGAGTACACTGTAGGTCAAAATATACATTTTTCTCCCGCTTTGAGATAGTCGATGACAGTTTGGCTGGTTTGACGAGCTTGTTGTAAACAACGACATGGACTTGATATTAATAAATTTACAAGTTACTAAAGTAGGGTAAACAAAGTACAATGCACAAATCATAAATATATGGGGGACACTAGGAATCAAACTCGCGATTACCAATAATAGTAACTAACTGACGCATTAACCCGTTACACCATACAACCTCGTATGGGAACATGCCTTCATATGTATATGAGTACTGTCCTTCAACCACCACACCGCCCTACCCACCGTGACACGGGCATGACGCCCACAGCTCCCCTCCCCACCCCCCCAGGCCATCAGGAAAATAACACATTGCTGATGTACCACTTAACGACACTTATTTCGTACTTGGCCAGCTGGAGTGCAGAATGACGAATAAGTAGTTTAAGTAGATCCCAACGCTGGAAACCCACTTAAATCTTACTTAAAACACATATATAAGTAGCCCATGTACGATACGGGTAACCCGAGTAAATGGAAATACTACTAGAAATGAAATATGAACCTCGGGCAGCGTGCAAGAGCGCGCACGGTGCGGTGAGGCGTCGTGTCGTCGTCGTCGTTGCTGCGCGCGTCGCGTCACCACCGTTGTTGCGCGCGCCATGTCGCGTCCTCGTTGTCGCCTCTGGTGGGGCGGGCACAGTGGTGCCGCCGACGTGGCACCGTCATCACCGTCGCCGTCGTTGCGTGGCGTCGTTGTCACGTCTGGTGGCATGGGCACAGTGGTGCCAGCCATCGTGCCATCACCGTCATTGCTGTTGCTGCGCGCATTGCACCATCGCCGTTGTTGTCGTTGCGCACATTCTGGTGGCGTGGTCACAAGGCACAAACGGGCTGGGAGGAGCGGTGGGTACGGCGAATGGGTCGAAAGGGGACTACTTAGCTTTTTATCTTTTTTTGTTGGGTCGCATGCAGACGGGAGCGCACGAATAGGTACGGTAGGCCCTGGACAAGGTGGACGACCAGGTTACTGGGTGAAAATGCCGTCGCGGCTGGATCGTCGTCATGGCGGTGGTGGTGGCATCGTCGTGCCAGGGTGCCAAAGGTGGTATTGCCAATTCCATGCCGGCGTCACGGTGGTGTTGCCAATGCTGTTGCGGCGTCTCGGTGGGGTCGTCGCCGTCATCGTGGCGGTTGTAGTGACACGCGTCACGGTGTGTGTGCGCCGTGATGGTAGTGGAGGTGAATGGCCGGGTCACAGGGCGCAAACGGGCTGGGAGGGGCGGTAGGTATGGCGAACGGGTCGAATGGGGTGGTACTACTTATTTTATTTTGCTTTTTATTTCTTTTTTGTTGAGTGAACGATGGGTCCGAGTCGCATGCAGATGGGGGCGCGCGAATGGGCATGGTAGGCCCTGGGCAAGATGGACGGCCAGGTCACCAGGTGCAAATGCCGTCGCGGTGGGGCTGTCGTCGTCGTCGTGGCGGGGATGGTTTGCCGATGCCGTCGCAGCGTCGCGGCAGGGTCGTCGTCGTCGTGGCAGTGGTGGCGACACCGTCGTGCCAGGGTGCCAGGGATGTGGTGTCGCCAATTCCATGCCAGCGTTGCAGTGGTGGTGTTGCCGATGCCGTTGAGGCGTCGCGGTGGGGTTGTTGCTGTTGTTGTCGTGGCGGGGGTAGTTGGGAGCGTGTTTGTGACGCTGTACACACATGCTGCGCAGCGGGCTGTAGGTGGCACGGGTTGGACATGCCTGGGTGTAAGTTGGCCGCCCGTCTTTCACAAACATCTGGGAGAGTGCAATATCTTATATTATCAGAACTGAGTGGTTATGATATTACAATACAAAGGGAGTGTGGCGAGGCTTAGATTTCATGATAGCTCCTGACATAAGCATCTGACTCTTCTCATGTGCTGTCAGGGAATCTCAGCCATATCTGGGAATCTCACAATTTTGCATTGTTTGTGATCGGCGGATCTCAAAGAGTCTTGGTGTAATCGGCAGTCCCTTCAAGTTTTTTGTACTTGCTGGGATCCAGATTGCCAACGTAGAGAGGCGTAGTACACTACGCGACAGGGGTCCCCAAACAGCACCCAGGCCTTTCAACCACATGACAACGAACAAACTCGCTTGAGGAAACAACAGTTACTTCGGCCTTTCAATCCAATATTGTAATTCGTACCGTATCCCACCACTTCTCCGTGTCCATGTCAAGCTTCATTAACCTCTCGTCTTCGATGCGCAGGTGCTCGCTTGGATGACTCGTCAATAATTTCTCCTCAAAATCTCGAAGCAACCGTATGTTCCCCCGTTTACGGCACCGCGACAAAGCCACGTACAATATACATACATATCTCATTACGACCCACACGTCACGGTCCCACTCGCGTCGCCCAGGCCTACCGCCACCCCCGTCCGACTCACGACGCGCGCACGGCTCTCCGTATCGGGTCGTTTGACGACACCAGGCCTTCATGTGACGACCGTCGTCTGACTCTGGATGATCACCCGATAAGACGATTTCCCGGCTCTGACACGAGGGCGCTTCCGCCAAGCTTTGAGGACCGTACTCGTCCAGTTGGTGATTCTATCCCACTGCAGAGGACGATCCCGTGCAACCTCGCTTGCAGCTGAAGACTGCCCTCGACCTAATTCATCTGAGTCACTGGAAGAGAGGCTGTCGCAACTTGCGCCCACGCCCTCCCTGCAAGACCATCTGAGCCAACCTGTATATACTGTCGTACTGCCTGCGTGGATATCGCCTCTGCCCCCAAGCCTGAAACAGCGACTCTCAGCGACTGCGACAGCCGTGACCGTGATTTGGCTGACGTTGATGGACCCCCAGCGTACTATGGTGACGCGTTCAGTCACGTCGGTCCGCCGCCGCGACGCCGGTATTCGCCACCCCCACCCATGTTCGATTGTGACCGTGAGCGGGAAAGGAAAAGAGCCTACTACATGATCAACGTATTCGCCGCCACCATTCCACGGTAAAGGTATGTACGATCCCGATGGGAAGAGAAGTATTCCACCGATCGAGAACGCGATGCATATGAACAATGGTGGCGGGATTTGTACGAGCCTAGCGACAACGACAAGTGTGGACAGTGATGAGGGAGACCTCATTAACGAGTGGGATGCCATCATTGAGAAGGGGTAGTATTGTACGGATCATAGTTTTTGTCCGTGTATTCGCAATCAGATGATACCCGTGCATGTGGGTATAAGTCAAGGGTATGCCCTTGATCATGATTAATGTAATCACCGACGCAACATCAAGTACTTGTTACGTCGCCGTCTGCGCCTGAATTGGTCCTAGTCACCAACGAACCATATATCCAAGTTGACCTCAACGTATGTTAATTTGTACCGTACAAGGGCTCAGATCCGTCATTGTGGATCATAATGAACGTTATTAACAATGTGAATCAGTGGCTCATACGGTTCTGGAACTTCACCAAAAAGATCCATCATTCAGTTCATTGAACATTGCAATTGAACAATGGGGATCATTTTTATAGATAGGGGCTGGATGCACGAAAGCGGCAATTGCTGAGTGTCACCTGACCGAGATGCGACGCGTTGGTGGACACTGAACTTGAACGCGTTCACTTACATCGACGTCCACCATCATCTCTTGTTGTCCACACCAACTACTAAAGCATACAGAACAAGTTCACACCTAGGTTGGTACAACAATGGTGGTCCTCACGAGACTGACATGTCAATTCCACAGCTTGTTCCACAATCTTAGAGGATAAATAGCTGCAGTCCTCAAACCTCTCTGTTCGTTTAATCTCTCTTCACTCACGCCTTGTCTATCATGTCTCATACTCACCAGGACAATACCGCTGCTCAACCTGAGCCCACTGCCACAGCCAACGCGTTACACACTACCCAGCGTGAACTCGCTAGTGAATCCACTCCGGCTAAAAAGAAGTACGGGACAGACTTGGCTTATACGTCCGCTGTAAAAACCTTCGAAGAAGTTCAAAGCCACCTTGGAAGGGAGATGAATGGTTGTTGGCTGGGTGCGATGCCCGTCGATGCCTTTCTTGATAAATACGTCCCTGCCACCGAGGAGCCACTGCCCGACCTGGGCCCAAATCCATTCGGGGGTGTCCCCACGAGCGGGGTGGAAAGTACCCGCTATGACCCTTTTGTGAGTGCTCGTCTCATATCGGAAACATCAGTGTCGTGACAACGTCCTTGATCCAGATCGCTGCTATGGAAGGATGGATGCCTCACCTTCAAGCTGTAAACACAAGCACGAAGGTAGACACGGCGAACAATTTGAAGCTGAAGACGGACATCTCGATCTACAATCGGGTCGAAGGTGTAGCACCCCCAGTCAGGACGGACTTTTCGCGAATGGAACTTTGGATGGAGTTCAAAACGAGTAACAATGGCGCGCCCTTCCAGGACCCTCGGGATGACACAGAGGAGGAACGTCTTGTGGCAATCGAAAAAGGATCGTTCACACCGGACACTGAAGCGGGAAACCTGGCGCGTGGGCAACTGGCCCACTATGCGGGCGCTCAGCATAGCCTGCAGTTCCGCCATTTCTCTTTTTCCATCGTCGTCCAAGGGGATGAGGCTCGATTCCTGCGATGGGACCCTTCTGCCACGGTCGTGACCGCTGCGTTCAACTACCGCTCGAACCCAGGGTTAATGGCCGAATTTTTGTGGCGGTTTAACCATCTGTCTCCTAGTCAGCGGGGTCACGACGAATCGATCCAATCGGCAAACCTTTCACCCGAGGTCGACGCGCGCGTGAGGGAGAAACTGGGGATCAAGGATAACAATGTTCCGCTGCACAAGTACGAGGTGCCAGGTTTGATCGGAATGGGTCACGCGTACGGACCGAGGCCGCCAACGCAAAACCGGTCGCTCGTCAGCCGGTGTACTCGCAGCTTACCCGTGGTTTGGATTCCGCGCACTGGTGCAGACAAGCTTGTCGAGAAAGGACCGTGGTCAGAAGAGCGGATCATATATATGAAAGACACCTGGCGATTCCTCTCGGACTCGCCGGACGTTGAGGTGATGCCTGAACATGAGATTTATGAAATACTGCATCGCCATGGCACCCCGAACATCCCGGAACATGTCGCTGGTGGGGACGTGGACGGCGGGAGGACGCAAACGCAAGAGTTGGTAGATGCAACATGGCTGTGTGTGAGGCCGAGGATCTCCCCGTATCAACACTACCGGCTCGTGCATGGGATCGTAGGACGTCCGCTTTTCAAATTCGAGTGCACAAAACAGCTTGTTACAGCCGTCTTCGACGCGGTTCAAGGTGCGTGTACCTCGAAATATACACAAACGGTACGCTGACATATTTACACGAAGCTCACTCGCACGCCTTCAATATCGCAAAGATCTTGCATCGCGATGTCAGTGCGGGGAACATCATTTTGACAGACGAGGGCAAGGGTTTGCTGATCGATTGGGAGTTGGCGAAGATGATGGACGGGGGTGGCAGCAGGCGACCTGATCGCACGGTAAGCCGCGAGCGCACGCCGTTCTATCCTGCACTCATTACCGTAATCTTGATCAGGGAACATGGCAATTCATGTCTGCAAATCTGCTTCAGCATCCTGGCAAAGTGCACACGCTCACGGACGATCTCGAGTCGTTCCTGCACGTCTTGGGATGGACGACTTTGCACTACGTTCCTGCCAGTGATACCTATCTTCCTCATGATCGTGGCATGGACATGGACACGTTTGATCAACACTACAAGCCGCATGGGTGCAGCGACCAGGGTGGGCGTCAAAAGCGCTTGATCTTGTGTGCAGGGGAATATCCGTCATCAACCTATCAACCTAGAAGCGAGACCCCACTCTTTGATCTTCTTAGGCAGCTCAGTTCTCCCTTCAAGTCGCTGTATGCTGTACGCCGTCCGACAGCCGATGACCGAAGGAGGGTAAAAGTCCGACCCGACGCCACTGACAGGGTATTACATCGATTGTGGGATACCATCGATCAGTATGATGCAGACATCGGACACCTAGAGTCTCCGATTTGGTTCATCAACGAGATCAAGAAGGCTTTGGACGAAGAGGTCTGGCCTATCGACGATACGGCTGATCAAAATCTCCCCATTGCTTCCTCCAATGTCACGCATCGTCGGGCGCAGAACAAGATTAGCCAGCTTCAGAACACACACAGTGTGTGGGAGAGGTCGAAAGGGCTTTCAAGGAACTCGAAGCGTACGGCGAGTCCGACACCCGAGCTTAGTGCGAAACGATCCCGTGGAACCCCCGCTGCGTCTGGATCTGAGATTTGATTTCCCCTAGTTGTTTTCTCCATTTCTGAGGACGTGCTCTCTTCTCTAAGTTCTCTTAATTTCGTACAGATTCCTTTATGTAACACTTCCAATGTTTGGATTTCGATGTAATGAATGATGGACTCGATGTATATCATTGCTCAAGCGGTCTCTTGGAGCGTGCACCGGTTAAAGGAATGCGTGTCACATCATACGCGCACAAGGTAAAACAAACGCCCCACTCTAGTCTACGCTAGAGGGACCCTGAGTGGCAGAAGTGGCCAAGTTCGTCTGCACATACCCATCGCGATGTCCAATCCTAGAATCGGACGGCACCCACGATCAAGTCCTCGATCGCAAGCTGTGGTGTGCTTGTCCGTGCGTCACGTTCGTGTGGGGGATCGTCTCCTGAGTGCGGGCCGTGTTCCCAAGCGTGTTGAGACGCGCAACTTCGTCGTTGATTCGTTGAAGGGCGGCCACGGCCCGTTGAATGCTTTGCTCGCATTCCCGTACGTCGCTTGCGACCGTTCGCTCGGCATCTTCGGTTTTCTCATTCAGGTCATGTTGGGTTAAGTAGGCTATAACAGCAAGAGTCGGTGGCGCATGGTGCGGCCTCGCGTTTAGAAAGGACCAAGATGGTGCAGTCTAGTTGAGCAAGAACACGATGCTCATTGCGCCCACTGAGCGTGATCATCATAGGAGGTGATACTACCGTGTATGAATGGTTCGAATGTACTTCTGTCCCGAGGTCGCATGGCAGATACATTGGTCCGCGACCTCATATCAGCCACAGTTCAAAGGGTGTAACTTGCCAGATTGACCAATGATGCCAGGGATAGAACTTACGAGCTCACTGGCAGCGCTTGCCAGATCGGGTCGTGATCGATCGATCAGTGAAATGCACTGGAGATGAGGCTGACAAGAAATATTGCGTTCAAGCGCCCTAGCATCCTGGCGTTCGAGAAGCCCTCTGAAGACAGGCCAGCCAGCCTGGGGCATGAAAGACGTGAAGAATGCGCGCCAAGAAAGTCCGAGATGAACAGAGTCTGGACGAGGTGATCCATCTCGCGTCGGCGATCATCAGTTCGCTGGGTTCCATCACGGTTTGTGATTGGGACAATGGGGCGGTGGTGAAAAGAACAAGATCACCTCGACGTTGACGTTTTATAAGCACACGGTGATGTGCAAGTCTGGTCGTCTGGATCATACTCGCGCATTCACACTGAACAAGACGATGAAATCTGTGCATATACCACTTAGACTAGCTCAACGGATTCTTTATGACCATCTCGGTGCCTAATTCAAGTATATCCTCGCCTTGGTTCTCTCGCTTTGCATTGCTCGTACTCGCTGTTTGTAACTTGATGTCAAATATGCCATCCATTGTTTCGGAGGTCTGCTATGCCTAACTGTACCCTAGTACATGAGATCCTCGCTCCTGTACTCGACGACGGAAGTCGAGTGTGATACGAGAGAGTAATGAGATCGAACCATCCCAATTTAGGACGCTGGTGGAACCTGCCTTGTCGAGAGGAACTTTCGGAGATTCCACAAACCCGGGCATTTGTCTACGGGCGTTTGTGGAGACCACCCAGTGCGAGTTTTTGCCTTGTGATGGATTCATCGAGGATATAATACAGTTGACCCATGACAAAGCGTAGCGTCTGACTCTCATGAATCGGGTGACGACTTGTCGGCCTCGCTGTTTGCGTGCATGCTTTCGTGAAGCGGTGCCTTGGTGGAGGAACGATTCAAATATTCATGGGTTGTCTTGGCAGTTGGACCAAGAAACACGATCGCGTGTGCACTGGTCCACATTACATAAGGTACCTTGTGTAATGCGGAGAATGGCCCAGTGGCAGGCTGGCCCACAGCTTGTCCGTCGCCGACTCCCACCGTTAAGGCTACATTGTATCTCTGATGGCCACGTCGTCAACAATGACCAGTGCGTGCTGACAGGATGCAGCGCGCGCTGATACTGATCGTTCAACCCAGCAATTGAAATCAACGTCGGTAGCTGGGTATATGCAGTGACGCTCTCAGCGAATGGCGATCTCTGGACCAGCGGTGGAGGGGGGGCTCGAGTGTGGCGAATGGATGACGGCAAAGAAATCGCAACAATGGAAGTGAAGGATGTCCTGTCTCTCGCCGTATCCAACGATGGCAGATGGATCGCAGCGGGGACAGGCTGGGGCGACGTGTTTGTGTGGAACGCAAAGACATACGAAAACGTCTTCTGGCACAGGCTGACGGAGGGTTACCACAACATCAACGGTGTTGATTTCTCGCCCGACTCGACTCGACTCGACTCTGCGGCATCGCATAACCGGACAGCCATCTGGGACATTACAACTTGCAAACGAGTGCAGACACTCGACCACGGGGATTGGGTGAGAGCAGCCAGGTATTCTCCACGAGGCGATCGCATCGCGACGGCCACTGTTCATTCCGTTAAAGTATACGATAGCAACGATGGCCGCTTGCTCATAGACATCCCAGTAAAAGTAACTCCGTGGTTTAACACTGGTCTCCTCTGGTTCAACAACCACCTCTTTGTCATATCCGACAGTAAAATCAAGCGAATCGAAGCATCCACTGGGTCAGCAGTCTCGGAATGGCCAGTTCCCGATAGCACCCATTTCTCGTGCATTGCTCTACCAAAGCATGGGGAATTCATCGCATACTCGACACAGCGTACCATCACATTTTGGGACACGGCGACACACACCCAGATCGGCCTCATCCAACACAGTCAAGACATACGTTCAATCGCAGTCTCACCAGACGACCGATTTCTCGCAATTGGTGGAGACGACGGGAAAATCACCATCAATAGTCTGTTCCGCATCACTGTAAGTATCCTGTCTCGTTGGATTGTGTTGCATATGAACAACTTTCTTTCTCCGATCATTTTTCCATAGGATTCAATCCCTTTGTCTCCTTTACATCCCACATTCCAGGAACCAGACATTCGGATCGACGACACTGCGCTCCATTCTTGGAAGCACAATCAACTCGCGAACGCGGAAACATTATTGACCACAGCAATCCACGAGTCTCAGAATCCAAGTCATCATGCACTCGCCAGTCGAGCTCTCGTGAGAGCACGCCTGCGGCAGTGGGATGCTGCAATTGCCGATGCTACAGAGGTGTTTGCTGCTCTGCTTTCCCACGCGCTGTCACTAATTGACACCAAGTCCATCAAATTTCAGCCATCCGCCATTGCCTACATTGCAAAGAGTGTAGCCCTTGTCGGCAAGGGTGAAACGCACAAGGCATATCGGGCATGCGACATCGCATTCGAGCGCTTCCATTCAACTCACATTACCTTTCTCCTTTTGATCAAGGTGTGTGTCCCATGCACACAGCTTGGTTTCCCTCAGATCCTCATATTGCCTAGGCTATCATCGTGTTTATGGCCGGAGAGCATGACGACGCGATATCCCGCGTAGACGACCTCATCGACACGGTGCGGTTCAACTCAATATGTTATGTGGTTCAGGCATGTGCATAACGCGCTACCACACGAAGAATAGCACCACTGACATTTCTCGCAGGCGTCCATGTATCTTCTCCTCGGAAACTTGCGCATGGAGAGTCATGACTACGAGGGTGCAATACGATCGTTCAAGCGTGCACGAGCCCAAATGCGAACCCACGCGAGTCGGGCACTCTTGGTGGTCTCACTGGTAAGTTCGCTGACGGCTATATTGCAACGCATCAAAATGACTTACGATCATTGACAGATATCCGGATGGAAGTTAGTTGACTTCGACATCACAATTCGACAGCGTTTTTGTGAGGCCCTGTATGCCGCCGGCCGCATCAAGGAGGCAGGCGAGTCTGTACTGAATATAGTAAATACTGTCGACAAAGACAGCTATGTGACTGGACCCATCATTACTTGGGTTTCTGGTAAGCTATGTTATCCTGTTCCTCCGCTATTATTCGACATTTTGCCACAGATTTCTTGCAACGATGTCTCTCCACCCCCGAAAGCAGTGTTGACACAACCATCCATTCACCATCCCCCACGCCGCTCTTGAGGCAGTGGGCGAAATCAAAATTGACAGGAGGTTCGTGGAGAGTTGCCTTGGTTGCCGCTCTCAATGTGAGTATCTCCTTTTGTTCTGGTGCCCTCGTTGGCTTGACACTCCATTGGTCTGGAGTTTACAGCCCCGATATTCACGATTTATTGCGCTCTTTGCGACCATCTCGAGATGACCAATCACATAATGGACGCAATCGAGTGTTTCCACCAAATGAACAGCGAATTGGTGGGGGAGACAAACACGCATGGTGAGCAGGCAAGATGGGCCGTAGGTGAGCGCTTGAGCAGTCACGCATGCAGCGTTTATGTGATCTCCCTCAGACTTCAAGCTACGTTGCGCTAAAAAGCTGGAACACCTCGGAGACATGGCAGCGGAAGCGCAACAATATGATGAAGCCATTACTCAATACTCAACTGCATTGTCTCTCAATCCGGATATCCCACGAGACGTATTCATGAAGCGAAGCAAGGTATATATGGTAAAGCAGTCATGGGAGGACGCCATAGACGATACGAATCAGGTATGTCATCTCTGTCTTTCGCGGGCCCGATCTTGTCGACGGCATCATTATCAGGCGATCACGCTCGATCCATTGTCTCCATGGGGCTACGAGAGGAAGCATGCAGCTCTACACAGGGCAGGACGTTACGACGATGCCATAGCCACGTTCGAGACAATGCTCTCGAAGATATCACAGTCGCCTGATCCAGAAATCCGTGGTGAGTGCATCGACATCGCACCGATGTTTATCTGTTGATCCTGTCTCGTAGAGCAGCATCGCGAATATGTAGATCCAGAACAGACGAAGGCGGCCATTCGTGTGGCCATTGAGAACGCCATCCGCGAATCCCCGCTAGTGCTTGTTAACACTGACTCCGGTCGTCTCCTCGACAAGTCTGAGCAAGCATGCTCATTCGAATCACAACCAACCTTTCGGGAGTTGATCTCCTCCATGACCACACACATTGATCATGCCCGCATTGAGCGGGAAGTTGCAGAGTACTACCGTTACGCCACGTTTTCGCACAAATGGGAAGACAACGAACCACTGTTCGAGAAAGTCATACGCATCGTGGTGTACGATCTCGACAGGTCTCTCACTCACGAGAAGCTGCAAATGTTCTGCAAGATCGTGCGGGATTCTGGGTTCCATTGGGCATGGAGCGATACCTGTTGTATCAACAAAGCAGATCACTTTGTGCTCCAAGAGGCCCTGGTCTCAATGTTCAAGTGGTACGAGGGTTCCTCCGTGACAATCGTCTTGCTCCGTGGCGTCCGCTCTCCATCGAAGCGCGGTGATCTGATGAGGAGCATTTGGAACACCCGGGCCTGGACATTCCAGGAATATCATGCTTCCAAGGTCGTCCGGTTCTACACCGAAGACTGGAAGCTGTACCTGAACATTGATATTCCGAACCACAAGGAGTCACCTGAGATCATCTCGGAAATGGAGGAAGCAACTGGTGTGTCGGCACGAGCCTTGATGGCGCTCCGACCGGGTTTGGATAATATACGTCAGAAGCTTCGTCTGGCTTCGACACGCCAAACGACACGGGTCGAGGATTCAGCTTATTCGTTGCTTGGAATATTCTCAATGCCCATATCGGTTGTATATGGCGAGGGGGACAAGGCACTTGGGCGATTCTTGGCACAGCTAGTCACAAGCTCCGGAGATACGAGTACCCTTGCATGGACAGGGCGATCTGGCAGTTTTAACAGCTATCTCCCTGCCAATATCGCTGTGTTCAACCAACTGCCGACAACGCACATCCCGCCCGCCCTCAAACGCGCTGAAATGAACAGGATCACCACCAGGTTGTGGAGCTCTTCACTCGATTCTACCTCGATAATGAGGTTGTATGATCGACTTCATGAGCTCCCTGTACCATTGTTCGCGGGACGACGGATGAAGCTTCCGTGCATTGTTTTCAAACTCGGGCCTTTATCGGCTTCTCTGCGAAGGTCGGGACATGTCTTTCGTGCACAGACCTCTTCACTTGGGATTGTGGAGATCAGGAGTGATGAGGATCTCTCTCGATTCGGTTCTCTGTACCTTGTTCATCCTTGGATTGACTTTCTCCTCGACCGACAGCTTGTCGGAAGTGTAGCAGAGACGATACCCGATGAGAACACAGACGACCAGTCTTCTTCGATTGGGGAGTTGCCATTGTTCCCTGGCCCTTCCGGTATGGCATCGGCAGCCATGCAGACACGAGCAGCGCGGCTCGTGGCTCGCCTTGGGCGACCATTTAGTGGACGGACCACCACATTTCCTATAGATGTAGCATCTCTCCGGCCCCCTTCATCGTTGTCACACTCGAACAAGCAGCTGCGAGCGCTTCAAGTCATCGGTCGACTGAGGCAACCATTTGGTGCGCTGCTGCTCGCACCGAACCTCGACAATGTAGCAGCATATAGGAGGGTCGCTGCAGAGTGTCTGATCACTGTCCAAGTAGAAGAGATTACGCCTGCGATATTAAACAAGCTGATAGACAGCGTGCGCACGCTGGACGTACTCTAACGATTTGCTACCGATACTCGTATGTACCTCGTGTTCACTTTTTCCGGCATCTCTTTCCTGTCATCGTTGTTTTGGTGGGCAATGCGTGCACCGTGCGTTGGACCACGAACCCTTGTTGACATCATCTCTCTCGTGAACATTGTTTCCTAGTCGCGGCTCCATCAAAAAATTGCAATTGCAGATTAGGCAGACGGACGTCTAACTTGGTGGGCTGCTTTTTGGTGCCCCTTCAAGTTGGCCATGCCAGGTGCATGCAGCAATCTCCTCCACCTCACACAGTAATCTGCAATGCATTTCCTACCTCCAACTTTGCCCCTTCACCTACTACATACCCACCATCATCTCTTGTTGTCCACACCAACTACTGAAGAATACAGAAAACGTCAATCGGCAGCCCCTTCAAGTTTTCTGTACTTGCTGGGATCCAGATTGCCGACGTAGAGAGGCGTATACAGGGGTATTTGACATAGTGAACTGGGAAACTCGGAACGAGGCTTAGGGCTACGACAACACCCCAAACAGTACCCTACTAGATGCCACGCTTTCAACGACACGACAACGAACAAACTCACTCGAGGAAACAACAGTTACTCCTGCCTTTCAATCCGATATTGTAATTCGTACCGTATCCCACCACTTCTCCGTGTCCATGTCAAGCTTCATTAACCTCTCGTCTTCGATGCGCAGGTACTCGCTTAGATGACTCGTCAATAATTTCTCCTCAAAATCCCGAAGCAACCGTATGTTCCCACCCCCACTGGCACGTCACGGTCCCACTCGCGTCGCCCCAGGCCTACCACCACCCCCGTCACGACGCGCGCACGGCTCTCCGTATCGGGTCGTTTGATGACACCAGGCCTTCATGTGACGACCATCCTCTGACTCTGGATGATCACACGATAAGACGATTTCCCGGCTCTGACACGAGGGCGCTTCCGCCAAGCTCTGAAGACCGTACTCGTCCAGTTGGTGATTCTATCCCACTCACTCGGGCAACTGCAGAGGACGATCGGGGCCCGTGCAACCTCGCTTGCAGATGACCACTGCCCTCGACCTAATGCATCCGAGTCTCTGGAAGAGAGGCTGTCGCAACTTGCGCCCACGCCCTCCCTGCAAGACTGTCTGAGCCAACCTGTATGTACTGTCGTACTGCACGCGTGGATATCGCCTCTGCCCGAAGTCTGAAACAGTGACTCTCAGCGGCTGCGACAGACGTGACCGTGATTTGGCTGACGTCGATGTCCCCCCAGCGTACTATGGTGACGCGTTCAGTCGCGTCGGTCCGCCGCCGCCACGCTGGTATTCACCGCCCCCACCCATGTTCGATTGCGACCGTGAGCGGGAAAGGAGAAGAGCCTACTACATGGTCAACGTAATCGCCGCCACCATCCCACGGTAAAGCTATGTAGGAGAGAGAGGTATGCCACCGATCGAGAACGCGATGCATATGAACAATGGTGGCGGGATTTGTACGGGTCAAGTTACAACGACAAGTGTTGACGGTGACGAGGGAGACCTCAGTAACGAGTGGGATGCCATCATTGAGAATGGGTAGTATGTATACATATCATAGTTCTTGTTCGTGCACTCGCAGTCAGATGATACCCGTGGGTATAGCCGTCAAGGGTATGCCCTTGATCATGGTTCAATGTAATGACCGACGCACCATCAAGTACTTGTTACGTCGCCGTCGTGCGCCTAAACTGGTCCGCTCAGATCCGTCACTGTGGATCATCATGGACGTGATTCACAATATGAATCAGCGGCTCATATGGTTCGCGAGTTTCACCAAAAATACCCGATGGTGACCAACACTCGGATCCATCATTCAGTTCATTGAACATTGCAATTGAACAATGGCGATCAGCTTTATAGATAGGGGCTAGATACACGAAAGCGGCAATTGCTGGGTGTCACCTGACCGGGATGCGACGCGTTGGCGGACACTGGACACTGAACTTGAACGCATTCACTTACATCCACGCCCACCATCATCTCTTGTTGTCCACACTAACTACTAAAGCGTACAGGAAAAGTCCACACCTAGGTTTGTACAACAATGGTGGTCCTCACGAGACTGACATGTCAATTCCACAGCTTGTTCCACAATCTTAGAGGATAAATAGCTGCAGTCCTCAAACCTCTCTGTTCGTTTAATCTCTCTTCACTCGCGCCTTGTCTATCATGTCTCATGCTCACCAGGACAATACTGCTGCTCAACCTGAGCCCACTTCCACAGCCAACGCGTTACACACCACCCAGCGTGAACTCGCTAGTGGATCCACTCCGGCTAAAAAGAAGTACGGGCCAGACTTGGCTTACACGTCCGCTGTAAAAACCTTCGAAGAAGTTCAAAGCCACCTTGGAAGGGAGATGAATGGTTGTTGGTTGGGTGCGATGCCCGTCGATGCCTTTCTTGATAAATACGTCCCTGCCACCGAGGAGCCACTGCCTGACCTGGGCCCGAATCCATTCGGGGGTGTCCCCACGAGCGGGGTGGAAAGTACCCTCTATGACCCTTTTGTGAGTGCTCGTTTCATATCGGAAACACCATTGTCGTGACAATGTCCGTCATCCAGATCGCTGCTATGGAAGGATGGATGCCTCACCTTCAAGCTGTAAACACAAGCACGAAGGTAGACACGGCGAACAATTTGAAGCTGAAGACGGACATCTCGATCTACAATCGGGTCGACGGCGTGGCACCCCCAGACAGAACGGACT
>JBBPNP010000479.1:0-15665 GCA_038090955.1 Xerocomellus intermedius
CGAAAATGTTTAATTAAGTTAGAAAAATAACTAAAAATTCAGCAAACAAACAAATTGGAAAATAATCAAAGAAAAATAGGAAGAATAATTCCTTTATTCTATTCAAGTTTAAAACAAAAATTATCTTTATCTCTTTCTATGAATTCAAAATATAAAGGAACTGAACACAACCCTTCAAATGTAATAAGTAATTTTGATGGTTTCTTTAAAAATAATTCTAAAACAAAAATGAAATTTTTCAGAAGAAAATTAAAAAGTTTACAATTTTATAGAAAACAAATAAAAAATTATCAAAAAATAAATAATTCTTTAGATTTAGTAAATATAACAAAAGAACAATTAAATACACAATCTAAAATAAATATAAATTCAAGATTAAATAATGTAAGTCAAATTAATGATAATATGATAAATAAATATATTGATAATAATATAATTAATAATATAAAATTTCCTTTAAATTTATTAGTTAATAATAATAATTCTAAAAATAATATTAAAAATATTAATTATATTAGATTGATTAGTAAATATAATCCTGATTTAGCTGTAAGTAAAAATAATATTTATAAATTTAATCTAAATAATACTAGATTAATAAGAAATATATATACTTTATTACATTCAGCTTTTATCTCAATGCATTGTTTAATTAGTCAACCTAGAATATCATATATAAATGATAAAGTATTTATTCAATTATTTTTTTATCCTGATGTTAAATTATCTAAACATCTGAAAGCTAAATGGAGTCAAAATATAATTAATAAATTATTAAATAAGTTAGATTATAAAACTAAAAAAGAAATTACAACACTATTTAAATCAACCTATTTTAATTCTAAACAAAAAATAATAAAATTATTTAATAAATTAAATTTTAATGATCAAAAAGAAGTAGTACAAAATTTAACTATGCCATCAAAACAAATTAAAAAAATAATTGATATAGTAATAAAAAGAAATGAATCATTAAAAATGTCAGATATTCAAGCTCAAAAAAGAATTAAAAGATTATTTAATAATGCATTTATTAATTATAATAAACCTATTCATTATTCTGAAGATAATTGCAATATCAATAAATTACAGAATAATTCTATGTTCTTAAATATTTATAATCAGAAATTAAAGATTTTATCTCAATTATTAAGTAAAATTTTCAATAAACCTGTTCAATTAGAATTAATTAGATTACATTATCCTTTCTATGATCCTAATATTATTGTTAATTTATTATCTTATTTAACTGAAAATATTAAAATTAGAAGATTATTAGGTAAAATTTATAAATCGGCATTAATTACTAAACCTACTGCCAAAACTCAAAGAAAAAGATTCTCTGTTATACCTGGTTATTTAACTGGATTAACTATTAAATTTGCTGGAAGATTCCCAACACAAAAAATAGTGCCAAGAAAAACAGTTAAAACTGAAAAAATAGGAAGTTTAGCCAGAAAAAAAGCAGTATTGGTAGAAACTGCCAGATTTTCAAATAAAAATAGAAGAGGATCATTTAGTATATCTGTATCAACAGGATTATATTTAAATAATTTTTTAAAATAAAGAATATAACTAGTTTTAGACACATCTTATACTTTAGATAGCTCATATTAACTATATTAACTTTTTATAGAATATTTTTATTAATTTAATTTTACTTAGATTAGTTATTAACCCCTGTGATTCTTCGCAATTAATATAGATTAAATACTTATATCTATAAACACCTATATTAATAAGTACGTGAATAAATGTATTATAAAAAATTTTTTAATTTATACTATATATATTTACGGTTTTATTGTTTTGTTGTTCAAAAGGTATTCTGCCTTTAGTTGTAATTTTTATAATTCCGATAATCTAAATACAAGGAAATACTTACTTAAGTATTAGTACGAATTATTAATATTTAATGAATTCAGCCTTTAGTTGCAATATAGTAAATAATAATAATAACCATACTAATTAAAAGAGTAATATTATTTAAATTATAATATACGTCAGACACTATCTTTAAAACGTAGGCATAAAATTTAATTTTACATATGAAAAATTTATTATTAAACATTTTAGCTTTTGGAGCTATTCTTTCTAGTTTATTAGTTATAACTTCGACTAATCCTGTGTTAGCTGTTATATTTTTAATTTCAGTTTTCTTTAATATTGCTGGTTATTTAATTTTATTAGGTGTTGAATTCATAGGTATATCATACATTTTATTATATGTTGGTGCTATAACTGTATTATTCTTATTTGTAATAATGATGATTAATATAAAATTAACAGATATTTTAGAAACAGGATCTCAATATACACAAAATTTTCCATTGGCATTAGCTATAGGTTCTTTATTTATTTATATAATATTCACTATATTACCTTTCCAAATTAATAATGTATCTATTATTTCTATGTTCTTTGATTTAACTAATATTATTAATAGTTTATTCTTAACAGTGAATAATTCATCTTTAGTTAATGTATTAACTACATTTAATCCTTCTATTGCTGATATAACTATTACTAACTTTTTACATATTGAAGCTGTAGGACATAATTTATATACATATGGTGCAGCTTTATTATTAATCTGTAGTATATTATTATTATTAGCAATGGTAGCTACTATTTTTATCTCAAGAAAATCTAGATTCTAATATTATAACAAATAAATATCTCCAGAATATAATTATAAAAGGAAAATTATTAAACAAAAATAACAAAGATTTAATATTTATAATCCCCTCCAATTTTTATTTATTATATATATAAAAAAATTAAGTATTTAAATAATATAAACTATTAAATTAATGTTATATGTAACTATATTTATAATTTATATACATAAAAGTATAAAGATATTTAAAATAAATACTATTATTATTTATATATAATATAAAATAATATATTAAAATATTTAATTTGCAATATTTTTATATAAGGGTATTTAAGGGTTTAATGATTTTTATTAGTTTATTAATATTAATTGTGGCTATTGCCATTCCTTCTATTAGATTTAATTTGTCTCCTAATTTATTTATACGTTTAACTGCTATTATATTTATTTATGCCGCAGGTTTATCTTTCAATTCCTTATATATTCAATCAATTGAATCAGGTTTAGGTATATATAGTGGTTTATTCCATGTAACTATAACTTCACAATTAATAGATATCTTTATATATATTATAGGTGCTTTAATATTAACAGCTTGGCCTATATTTAATAAACATCTATTGAAAAATAGTTACAAAAATAATTCTAAATTTAATTTAGAATCAGAGAAATTAACTTATGTAAATAATCCAGCAACTGAATATTCTTTAATAGTAATATTTAGTAGTTTAGGATCTTCATTATTATTATCATCATCAGATTTTATCTCAATGTATTTAAGTTTAGAACTTCAATCTTTTGGAGTTTATACTTTAGCAACTTTATATAGAGAATCTGAATCAGCTACTGCAGCAGGATTAAAATATTTCTTATTAGGTGGTTTATCATCTTGTGTGATACTATTAGGAGTAGCTTTAATTTACTCATATTCAGGTATTACTAATTTTGAATCTTTATATAGTTTAAGCTCTGTTTTACATGCTTTTACATTCCATGAACCTGTTTCATTAGGTATAACATTAGGAATTATATTTATTTTCTTAGGTTTATTATTTAAAATAGCAGCAGCACCATTACATAATTGGGCTCCTGATGTTTATGATAATAGTCCTACTATAGTAACTATTTGGTTGACCATAATGCCTAAAATATCAATAATATTCTTACTATTTGAAATAATAAATGGATTAAATTTATCAACTTCTTTATTAGTATTAGATAATATTAATTTCTTACCAGTATTTTTCTTAAATTTTGCTAAATATCAAATAGTAGAAATTAAACATTTATTATTATTAAGTGCTTTATTATCTTTAATTATAGGTACAGTTGTTGGATTATCACAAATTAGAATAAAAAGATTATTAGCTTATAGTACTATTTCCCATGTTGGATTTATTTTAATTGCTTTAGCTATAAATTCAGCAAGTTCAATAGAAGCTTTATATTTCTATATAATTCAATATAGTTTAACAAATTTAAATGTATTCTTAATCTTATTAGCATTTGGATACGTTATTAATAAAAATAATTTAATTAATAATAACTTAATTAATTCAGATATTAATTTTATATTTCAATTAAAAGGGCAATTCTTCCATAACCCTATTTTAAGTTTAAGTTTAACTATTTGTTTATTTTCAATGGCTGGTGTACCTCCTTTAATTGGTTTCTTTTCTAAATATTATGTATTATATTCTGCTATTGATAGTCAATATTATTTAATGGCTATTGTAGCTATATTAACTAGTGTAATAAGTGCCTCATATTACATAAAAATAATAAGAGAAATACATACAGAAGAAACAAATGCTAAATCAAATACTACAGAAAGTAATGAATTAGTATTAAATAATTTTCATAGTTTCTTAATATCTAGTTTAACATTAGGAATATTATTATTCTTAATTAAACCTACAATAATTTTAAATAGTGTACAGTTACTATCAATATTATTATTTGATAAATATAATATTTCATGAATAATATAATGACATTATTTATAATTTTACCAATTTTAGCTTTTGTTTTATTAGCTTTAAATCTTTTATTAGCACCTAAAAATGCTTATGAAGCTAAAGCATCTGCTTATGAATGTGGTTTCTTAGCTATTGAAGGACAAACTAGATCTACTTTCCAAATTCATTTCTATATTGTGGCTATGTTATTCTTAGTTTTTGATTTAGAAATTTTATTATTATTCCCTTTAGCTGTTACTTTATATCAAGTAAGTACTTATGGATTTGTAATAGGTTTAATCTTCTTCTTTGTATTAACTATAGGGTTCGTATTAGAAATAGGATCTGGAGCTATCTCTTTAACTAATACTCACGAATAATTTTATTATTAGATTTTAGAATTAATTTACCCTCCCCTCCTTTTTATTCTTATTATTAAATTTAATGAATAAGTAACCTAAATATTAAAAATTATTATTCTAAAATTTATAATATTATAAACCTAAATTAAAAGAAGTTTATATAATAATTATAATAATTTATTTTGAAGGAGAGGTGATCCGATTGGTAATGGTGGTTCTCTGTAAAAGAATTGGTCTCAGACCACATTAGGTTCGATTCCTAAACTCTTCAATTATTAATATTTAGATTAATATTATTAAGAGTAATATATTTATATATATATATAAAGATTCTCAAATATACCTTATAATAAAAAATACTAATTTTTTAAAAGACTGTAGCATAATTGGTTAATGCAGTTCGCTCATAATGGATATTATAAGGGTTCAATTCCCTTCGGTCTTAAATAAATAGAGAGGGTACTTGGTCGAGTCTGGTTTATGGCGCTCGTCTTGAAAACGAGTACTCCTAAAGAGTCGTCGGTTCAAATCCGACAGTGCCCGTATTATGAATATTAAAAAATTCTGTAATTAATTTAATTAAATAAAAAATTTAATTATTCATATTTAATTTTAAAAGAGATATAAAATATTGTGAAAACATATATAATAATACAATTAATATTTAATTGTTCAATTTTAGTAAGAATTTAATTTTGGTTCCGATTGAACGTTATTCAGTAGTTTTAAGACATGCAAATCGTTATTTCTGATAGTAAATTTTAGTTTATTCTAAGAAATAAGGTGTAGAGGTGAGTATAGTAAATAAGATACCCTAGAAGTCTTCATAAATAGGAGATAATTAATCAGAAAAGAAAATAAAAATAGTCTTACAAAATTTATGAGTATTTTCGTATTGTATTAATCTAACATTAAAAATAAAATTTTAATGAATAATATTAATATAGTTATTTCTAGTATTATTATTTTTTATAATTATTTAATATTTGACTAATTAAGCATATTAATAATTTTAAATAAGGTGTTAGGGATAAATGATTGAGGTAAAATTAGCTAATTTTACTTTAAAAAGGAATTTTTCTGCTTTAGGATTCTATTTACTTTGATTATGATAGTTGGTAGTGGTAACGGCCTACCAAGTCTACGATCTAAAGCCAAGTTTAACAGAACATATGGCCACATTGGGAGTGAAAATACCCCAAGTAATATAAAATTACCTGCAGTCAAGAATATTAGTCAATGCTCGCAAGAGTGAACTAGCTAACTGAAATCTTAATTTTAAATATTAAGATAAGGTAAGAGAAAATAATGATATTATCTTACTATTAGTGTCGTCTAAATTTGGTGCCAGAAGACTCGGTAAGACCTTAGACGCAAACGTTAATCGTCATAATCAGGCGTAAAGGGTGTGTAGGCGGCTTTAAAAAATATAATTATTATATTATTACAATAATAAATACTTATAGCTAAATAAATTATATTCTAATTAAAGCTAGAATCTAAAAGAGGGTAAGCTAAACAACATAATTACTTGGGACTGACAACTTATAATAATGTGGAGTACTAAAGGTTAAAGCTATTTATCTACTTAAGATTGACGCTCAGAAACGAAGGGGAGAATAAGAAACTTAGATTAGAGACCTAATTATCTCTCTCAGTCAACGATGAATGGTAGTCATTAAAAATTAAAATATAATAACAAAAATAATATAAAAAAGATATTATTATTATATAGATATTAGTGACGAGGTTAACACGATGACCATTCCGCCTTGTTAGTAAGACTGCAAAGTTGAAAACAAAAAAATTAGTCGGTCTTGAAGCAAACGAAGTGAAGCATGTTATTTAATACGATAGTCCGCGTAAAATCTTACCAGTTCTTGTATATTCTTGTTAATGTTTATTTAAATTGATTAAGTTATTGAAAAGCGATTTTACATATCTTTTTAAATTAAGTAAATTATTGTAAGATTACAGGTGTTGCATGGCTGTCGTCAGTCCGTGTCGTGAGAAGTTTGGTTAAATCCGTAAACGGACGAAATCCCTAGTATTAATTTATACATAATACATAATAGTGTTGATAAGATGCTAGTTGGGGCTAAGACAAGTCATTATGGCCCTCATGAACTGGGCTATAGACGTGCCACAAAAACTTTTACAAAATGATGCAATTCTGTCCCTAAATAATTTCGAAATTCTATTTCTGAAAGAAATTCAAGGAGTAAGGAGGAGCTAATCATTAAATAAAGTTAACTATTAAATTAGTTGAATTGTCATCTGAAACTCGGTGACATGAAAAAGGAATTTCGAGTAATCGTTGATCATTACGCAACGGTGAATTAAGCATTCAGGATGAACTAACCGTCTGTCGCTGGGAAGGAGCTTGATTTTAAGGAAGATGTGTATTGTTCTTATTTTCTTATTTTCAATCTATTTGATATACAGTAAAAATTAACCTTTATATGATTATTAAATAATAATTATAAGTACTTAAATACTTAATTAATTAGTACAAATTTCAATTTTTAATTGAAGTATTAGTTTAAGATTAGATTTACCTCAATTGGCAAAATAGTACATGCTTATTAACTATTTGAATATATTATTACTTGATAGTAACATATATAATAATATATAATCTGGTCTAATCTAAATTTATAAACGTGATTGTTAAGAAAAAACTGAACCCAACGAATTAAATTGAGTAACATCTCAAAAGTCATAGCAAGGTAGCCGTACTGGAAGGTGCTGCTGAAAAATAAAACGAAGAGTATATAACCCCCCTCCAATTTGAAATTTTAAGGTTTAATTTTAATTAGATAAATATATAAATTATATTATATGTAACTTAAGAAATAAATTAGGGTTTTATTACTCTAATTACTAAAATAATATTAATTAAGTATTATAAAATTTAGGGGGTTAGCTGAGTGGTATAGCAGTAAATTTACACTTTACAGACAGAGTTTCGATTACTCTACTCCCTATAACAATAAAGAAATATTAAGAAAGTATTTACAATTATAATTCTCTTTAATTAATATTTTATTAGTTACACTAGTAAAATTTATATAATAGAATATATTCTCTCAACAAGTATGCCGTAATCTCAGGTAACCGGGTAAATCTTAGGCATTTATGCTCATAGCACTTAAGAGTTCGAGTCTCTTTACTTGTAAATTATACTTACAGAATATTATGAAAATAAAATCTTTGGAATTTTTTTCTTTATATAATAATTTTGATATAGTTTTAATTGTTAAATAATTTAATGCATGGTATTAACCGAAATTAATTTTTAAATTTAATCTACTTTTAAATTTATAAAAGCATCTCTATTTTATAGAGAATAAATAAATACCATTCAAAACAAGAAAATATGAATACAAATAATATATTTACAAAATTACAAAATATAGTAAATTAAATTATTTCCAAAGTTTTGCTTTAGCTCATTTAAGCGGATTTATATTTATTTCATTATCTTTAATTTCATTAATTAGTTTATATTTTGGAGATTATTTAATTGAAAAATTTAAAATAGAAGAAAAATAACCTAGAATATTTAAAATTATTATATAAAGAAAAAAATTCCAAAGATTTTATTTAATCTTAGATATAAGTTTAATATTTATTACATTATTATTATTATCAATATTAAATGTAATGTTATTTGCTAATTTTACATTATAAACTCCCCTCTCCATAAAAATAAAATAATAATTAAGCATTACAAGATATTATTTAGACACTTATAAAAATTATGTTATGAAAAAAGATAAAATTCATAAGTAGTAATAAACTAATAATATGATCTCTCTACTACTATTATAAAATTTTTAAACAACATTATATTTAATATTAATAAAGCTATTAATACTATTAATATTATTATTATCTCTTTAATTAGGTAAAATATTCTAAATTTTCTTCTTAATTCTATTAATTTATATATTCTTGGTTATTTATCTTTAATATTAATTTTATCTATTAAATAATCACTAAAATATATACTCATTAAATTAATTATAAGAATAAAAATAAGAATTATAGCAAATATATGAGATAAAGCTAAACTTTGAAATAAATAAATTATTAATATAGGTTTGTAGTTCATTAAAAATATTAAAATCAATAAAATTCTTTTTTACACAACCTTCTATTTTGGAAAATAGTTCTAACAAATCGTTGTTAACACCTTTTACAACATTATTAACTTCAATCACAGTTTTTTCATTGAACAATTTATTTTCTATTATATTATTAATTTTATCATTTAATAATTCCATTTTATTTTCTTGCATCTCAAGACTTTTTCTAAGAACAACCTCTATTTTATCAAATGATTTGATGTTGAAGAAGATGAATTTGCTGAACCAGTAGCTTTCTTTCATTATAGAAAAGAGATTAAAGATATAGAAAAACCTGAAACCTCAAAAGATAATTCACCTCAGATTTTACCTTTAATTATAATTGGGTATGCGATTATATATTATTATAATCCTCATATAAATTTAAATGAAATTTTAGAGCCTATATTAAATCAAATTGATGCTAAATTACCAGAAAATTTTCCCTTAACATTTGTTACAGGAACATTTATATATAAATTTATTACCATTTCAATTAGTTATTTTACAGGAGATAATTTAAACCCTTTTACAGGAGATGGAGGATCATTAAGCGATGAAGATAGAAAAAATATTAAAGAAATATTAAGCAATTATAAAAAGACATCCAGTTATTCACCATCCGAATGTTTATCAGTTGAAGAAAGAGAAGAATATGATACTTTATTTCCTAAAGAAGAAAACACCTCTAAAGCATCTGCTTCTAAATTACCTGATAGATCTATACAAACTACTCCGTATATTGAAAACCCCTTTTAAAAAATTAAAATTATTCCATATTCTCAAAAATCTAGTGAAATTAAAATAGAAGATTGGGAATAGTTTAACCCCCCTCCTCTATAATATTCTGTAATTTAATGGAAAAATGTCTGAATTCCTAATCGGAAAATGTCAGTTCGAGTCTGGTAAGAATATAAAACACCTATTCTTTTATTATATTAACATCTTATTGGTTTTGAACCAATATTCTTTTGTTTCGAAGACAAATGCTTTAACCATTAAGCTAAAGATGTCTTCTAACATTTAATCCATAATAAATTATTAATGTGATAGGTAAAAGTTATTTCTCTCATATAAGTTATTGAATTAATTTTCAACATTTATATAATATATTTTACATGTAAATTGATTTATACGAGTAATCAGATTCGAACTGATGAAATCTACTTGGAAGGTAGAGATTATAACCAACTTAACTATACTCGTGATATTTAAATTCATATCACTCTTTTAATTTTTAAATTTTAATTATTGGGTTAAAAATTTATGGAGGGGAGATAAATTTTAAATTAATCAATTAATTAATATATAATTCTAATTAATATTTAATTTTAATTATGAGTATAATAATAAGAAAGCAATCATTAATGAGAATAATCCTGTAGCTTCGGCTAAGGCGAATCCTAAAATTGCGTAACCAAATAATTGTCCTCTTAATTGAGGGTTTCTAGCAGTAGAAGCGATTAATGAAGCAAAGATTTGTCCGATACCTAATCCGGCACCAATTAAACCTGAGCAAGCTAATCCTGCACCGATGAATTTTGCTGCAGCTAACATAGTATTATAAAATATATAATTTAAAGATAGTGTCTGACGTATATTATAATTTAAATAATATTACTCTTTTAATTAGTATAGTTATTATTATTATTTACTATATTATATATTTTATTTAGTGAATATTTATTTAATTTTTTACGAGTCCTACCAGATTCGAACTGGTACCTTACTAAGCGACAATTAGAAACTCTACCTATTTAAGCTAAGGACCCTTTTTAAGTTTATATTAACAAGAACAAGGCGACTCGAACACCTAACAATGATTTTGGAGATCACTATATTACCAATTATACTATGCTCTTTAATTAATTAAATATAAAACTAATATAAAAAGTATATTGATATAAATAATAATTACTATAAAGGAAGTAAAGAGATTCGAACTCTCAACCGTTTCATTAAAAGTGAAACACTCTACCTTTTGAGTTATACTTCCAACTTACATACTTTTAACTTAAGGAAGATATATGTATAATAAGATATTAATAATTTTTATAAAACTGAATAAGTATAAATATGTATTATATATATATTTCTAAACTTATTAACTAGAAAGAAATAAAAAATATAAGAATATAACTCTATCTTGAGTTACCCCGATTCGAACGAGGAAATTCTTCGCCAAAGGAAGACGTTTTGCCAATTATACTATAACTCATAAACAAAACATTAATACATTTATTAATTAATTAGTTTTATAATTTCTTTATATACTCTTTTATTGTATTAATATGCCTAAAGGTGGACTTGAACCGCCAACGACTTATTACAAGTAAGTAATTTTACCTATTAAACTATTCAGGCTTTTATATAAATATTAAATATAATTAAACTTAATTAAACAAATAAAATGCCTCGGAATGGAGTCGAACCACTGTCTTTCGATCTTCAGACGAACGCTTTAACCCTTAAGCAACCGAAGCTTATAAATATTTGTATTTAAATTAAATTTTAAAATTTTTAATGGTTTGGAGAAAGATAGACTCGAACTATCATTACAGTAGTGCAAGTACAGTTGATTACCAATTATCAGATTCCCCCTTAATTCTTATTAATAAATTAAACTTTTAAAAAAATACAAATGAAAATATATAAATTATAAATCTCTTTTAAAATAAAAATTTTGCTACTTTTTCAATTAGCTTCTGAATTAATTAGTAATAGGAGGGGAGCAAATTACTATTATTCTAATTTTATATATAAAAAATTAATAAATTAATTAATTATCATTATTACATTGAATCTACCCAAGCTAAATAGTCTTGAACTGAAACTGCTTCTACAGCTATAGGCATAAATCCATGCCATGTACCACAAATTTCTGAACATTGACCATAGAAAGTTCCTGTTCTTTCAGCTAAGATAGAACATTGATTTAATCTACCTGGTGTAGCATCAATTTTTAATCCTAATGATGGTACAGCAAAACTATGGATTACATCTGCACCTGTCACAATTAATCTTATGTGGCAATCTACAGGGATGATCATTTTATTATCCACATCTAATAATCTAAATTGACCTAATTCTAAATCTGATTCAGGGATCATATATGAATCGAATTCAATAGATTGTCCACTTTCTGTTACATAATCACTATATTCATATGACCAATACCATTGATGACCTACTACTTTAATTGTTATAGTTGGTGAAGTTACTTCATCTAATAAATACAATAATCTAAAACTAGGAAAGGCAATAATTGTTAAAATTAAAGCTGGTGTTATAGTCCAGATTAATTCTATTAAAGTTCCATGGTTAAGATATTTATGAACAATAGGTGAATTATTATAACTGTAGAAGTAAACAATAGAACCTAAAGCCCAGAAAACTCCTACACAAATAACAATTAAATAAAAGAAAATAGAATTATGTAAATCAATAATACCTGTAAAGGCTGGTGAAGCAGAATCTTGGAATCCAATTTGCCAAGGTTGAGGTGCATCATTATATAAAGTATTTAAAATTGATATATTTTGTAACATTGTTTGTATTTAAAAAATTTTTAAAATCTATCAGTCTTAGTTTAATTTTACAGTATTATTATTTTATTTGTATTGGATATTTTAATAAATACTGAGGTTTATACCTTATAAATATAATTTATATAACATATAAATATTATACTTAGATAGATAAATTTATATTTAAAAATTAGGTATACTAAGATTTATCTTAATCAATTCTCTTATTAAAATTTTTAATTTTATTATATGTTTGTTTTAATAAAATCTTTTAATAAAATCGAAGAATAATTGTTTTGTTCCTTTTAATATAAAATATTAAGAATAATAATCTTAATTTATTATATTAGTATATAATAACTATAAAAATAGTTTTATACTAAAAAAATAAGTAATAAAATAAATATTTACTTATTTACTTATTACAAATATTATTATTTTTTTTTTTGTTTATTTATTTTTGACAACCTAAAACATCAAGTCTATTTTAAAAATTAGTAATGCTAAACTTACGATTTTACAATCAATTCATTTGCATCCTATCTAAGAAATGATCTATTTCTTTATTTATGGATTTTTAATTTTCTTTGTGTATTATTACAATATTTGTAATTCATATTGTTAAATATATGTAATATACATATATATATTTAAATACTTTCTATCATTATAGAATAACTATAGTATAAAATTGTAGTATATATATTTTATACCGATTACAAGAAATGATTAAAATTAGGAAAGTAATAATAACCACTCGTGATAGTTAACAAAGATAAATCCATTGATAGTATCTAGGGGATAGATTCGAACTTGATATACTTTCAGTAATTATCTAATATGTTTGTGGCTACCCAACTATGCAAAGTTTTATAATTTGATTAAGTTAATTAATAACTTATTTTACAAATTATTAAATATTACAATTGGTACACTAGAGAAACACAGCCTATTGGTCCTTTCGTACTAGAAGGTCTACCCCTTTTTACTATTTGTTCCTCAAAAGGATAGGGACCATACTGACTCACGTCGTATTAAACCCAACTCATGTAATTTTTTAATCGGCGAACAGCCGAACCCTTCCAAGGTTTTGCCCCTGGAGGATAAATTAAGTCGACATCGAGGTCCCAAACAGCCAGGACAATGTGTACTCTCGCTGGCTATTAGGCTGTTATCCCCAGCGTAACTTTTATCAATTGATCCCTGTCTATTCCATAATATAGCAAAGGGTCACTATGCCCTACTTACGTATCTGTTCGACTATTAAGTCTTTCAGTTAAGCATGCTTACCGTCATTGCACTCTACAGAACCTTTCATGGTTCATTAACCTCCATTTAATGTCTAGCATACCTTATTAATGAAATATAAAAATTGATTTTAAAGTAATTATTATAAATAATAATTAACAATATAAAATTATTTGTCAGAATATTTACCATTTAATTAAATAGTAAATATTATCTAAAATTTTAATCTATTTGGATGTACTTTGCTACTCTATTAAAGACGACCGCCCCAGTCAAACTGCCAACTAGTCAGCTATTTCCTCTTAAATTTTATAAATAAGAAGATAAATACCAGTTCCACCTCAGACCTAAGGTTTTCCATAGATGTCTAATCGACTCCCTATTCTCTGTATAACCGAGGTTATAGAACTTTTTATATGATAACTAGCTACAGTAAAGCTGCATGGGGTCTTCCCGTCCTCTTTGAGGTAACCCGCATCTGCACGGGTAATTCAATTTCACTGAGCAAGTTGTAGAGACAGTGAAGCCATCGTTAAATTATTGATACCGGACCACATTTAATGGCCAATTTATTTTGCTACCTTAGGATCCTCATAGTTAAGACCGCTATTAACCAATTTTTTGTAAAGAAACAGTTACCCATTATTATTACTTATGAATATGGCATTGGGCAAATCTCACTACCTATACTATTATTTTCATAATTGCAGATAGTTGTGTTTTTAGTAAACAGTCGGGGCTTCCGATTTTGTGCCACCATATAAATAAATTAATAGGAGTTATTAATTTACTACAAATTCATGGTTCCTCTTCTTGTCAAACTTATGAGGATAATTTGCCGAGTTCCTTAACAACTTTTAGCTCTACGCCTTAGTATACTCTACCTACGAACCTGTGTCGGCTTAGGGTACGGTTGTGCTTAGAAACTATACTTAAATAAAACTAGCCTAAATCATTAAATTACTTATTAATCAGCTCTCACTAAATTATATAAATTAATTTAACTTCTACTAATTTAGGATTTTTTGCTTATACAAATATAAAAAGAAATATTTAATAATAATCAAATGACTAATTTGACCTTATTTAAATACAATTTATATTTTTTTTTGATATAAAGGTTTTAAAATTAACACTTTAATTTTTATAAAATTATAAGACTAAATTAGAATATAGAATCGAAGTTATTCAAAAACATCTTTTTCCTGGCCCCAATTAATATAAAAATCTACTATAATATTTTAATAATAAATATTATAATTTTATTAAATATGCACTTAATATAATACAAGAACAATTCA
Source organism: Xerocomellus intermedius (assembly GCA_038090955.1). Classification (NCBI taxonomy): domain Eukaryota; kingdom Fungi; phylum Basidiomycota; class Agaricomycetes; order Boletales; family Boletaceae; genus Xerocomellus; species Xerocomellus intermedius. The sequence continues at coordinate 15,147 of JBBPNP010000479.1, forward strand.
ATATTAAATCTAATAAATTGTCTTAAATTTAATTAAAGTTAATCTTCTATCCTTATAATTACTTATAAAGAAATTCTATGTGTAAAAATTTATTCTCCATGTGGACTTTCAAAGCTATACTCATCAGTCAAAACGTTGGTTTTGTACCTTAGAGACCGCATTAACATTAGTAGATTTAATCTTTAGCTAATAACCCTTTCGTATTCGGCGAGAAAGTTTAAACTTTCTTTTTACGTTACTCATGTCAGCATTATCTCTTCAGATTCCTATTTTATAAACAATGTAACACTGTCAATTTTAGGTTTGTATTCCTTTCCTAGAGGAATATTTTATATGAATTATCTGAATGTTCTACTACCTAGATTTTAAGGATAGAAATTTATTATTCTATCTTTAAAATTAACACGATATCGGTTGATTATTTTAGACCCGTTAAATCTTCGGAGCTACAATCTAAGGGCTGATACGTTGATACACGTTCATTATAAGTAGCGACTACCAGGCTCACTTTTCAACTGC